>JBBJLS010106665.1:0-19422 GCA_037577275.1 Bryconaethiops microstoma
GTCTCCCTGGAGCAACTTGGGGTTGAGGGTCTTGCTCAGGAACCCAGTGATGGTGCTGAAGGTAGGATTTGAACCCACAACCTCTTGGTCCAGAGGCAAGTATCCTACCACTAGGCCACCACCACCCCCTTATATGCATTAATATAGAATTGCCCCACTTGAGTTAAGCACATGGGCATAGACATGCTGAAAAAAAGAGGCTCTCTCAGAAACTGTTGGAAGCATATAATTGTCTAAAATGTCTTTGTATGCTGTACCCTTACTCATCACTGGAACTAAAGGGTCTAGTTCAAACCCTGAAAAACAGTCCCAGGCCATTATCCCTCCTTCACCAGACTTCACTGTTGGCACTATGCATTCGGACATAGTGTTCTCCTGGCATCCGCCAAACTCAAATTTGGATAACAAAGGGAACGATTCCTCAGGGAATATGTGTCCACTGCAACATTATCTCAGTGCAGCTGTTCAACAATAGAAATCCATTTAATGAAGCTCACAATGCAGAGTTCTTGTGCTGAGGATAAGTCAGCACAGAGTTCTGTTTCTATGTCACAATAACAGAACTTAAAATTGCCCGATCTAGCAAGGGAGAAATTTCACAAACTGTCCTCTCACGATAGTGCCATGTCTGAGCTCTTTAGTATGACTCTTCCTACTGCCAATGTTTGTCTGTGATGACTGCACAACTATGTGTCTGTTTTTAGTGTGATTGCTTCCTTAACTTCTTAAGTTTTATTATAATAATTATTATTTTTATAGCTACAAGTCGGCGGCTTTTCTCTTGCTGTGAGTCGCCTTGAAAGTGTGTAGCGGAGAGAGAGTCTGTGATGTCACAGCTATGCCAGCCGGAAAGTGACAAAATGCGGAGCAACAAATCGGTCTTACGGAGCAAAAACTCAAAAACAGACTTCAAGACACTAAAGCTCAGGTCAGTTATGAAAAAAGCCTGTGTCACTGTTATGGTTTAATTAAAAATAATCAGCCTGTGAACCCATGTAGCTGAACATCCTCATTCCTTGTGTGTTGCAGGTCAACGAGAAAAAACTTCTGACTGAAACTCTGAGCAGCCCGTTACTTGTCTGTCTTCGTGTGTGACCTGTAAGTCTCAGAGCTGTTAACCCCTGCTTTGCTGTATATATGCTATATAACATGCCAGCAGTGTGCTGTTGGCTTGGCACAGTATGTTGGGGGTAATGAGCAAAATCCAGCATTTTTTGTTTGTAATTCATCACAATAACAATAAGCATAATTTTGCCCATCTCTAATTTCTAAGTTATAATTCTTATTTTGGTCAAATTAAATCTGCACCGTACTACAGATATACCATACGGACATTAGGTGGGACTGTTCAGCTGAAAACATATATTTATTTTAACTCACTGGCACCAGTTAATCAGAACTGCTTCCTACAGATGGGCAGAAACAAATAACACGATACTACAATCAAATGTGACTGTCAAGAAGGGTTAGGCAATAATCATTTTTCAGACTCTCAGGTCAGTTTTTAAAATATTCTAATGAAGAAAATCTGTGGAAAACAATTTGCAGACTATAGGCCTACTATAGCTCTCTGATCTTAATCCGCATTTTATAATTTGGCCACATGGAGGTGCTGTGAATAAGAGATAACCATCTTCTTCCCAGTAGAACTCTTAACTGCGTTTGTGCAATCTCAAACTCTGATGTGGGGGTGGTAGTGGCCTAGTGGGTAAAACACTTGCCTGTGAACCCGATGACCACAGAGTCACAGGTTCAAACGCCCCCACGCTCTACCATTGTGTCACTTGAGCAAGTTTCTCCAGGAGGACTGTCCCTGTAACTGATGATTGTAAGTTGCTCTGGATAAGGGTGTCTGCCAAATGCCGTAAACGTGTGCATTTAATACTTATATAGCGGCAATGGTTGATAATGGTAGGCTTGTTTCAGCCTCATTCCCAAATGTACATGCATGCAATTAGGTGACAAAATGGCAGGTGGTTGTTTCTTTGCAAAACCCAAATGAAGTGTGATTGTGTGCCAGAACTTTTAGATGAAAGCCAGGGATGCTCAAAGTTCGGCATTTGTTTAGACTTGAAAGTTGAACTGATGAGAGAGGACACCTCAGACCACTGAGCCACACTCTACGTCTCTCTCTCGCTCTCTGTATTCATTTTCACTGACCAAATAAGTGAGCAATTTTCAGAAATTTTCCAAAAAGTGGTGTGTACCCAAACTTTTGCACAGGAAAAGAGGCAACCAAACACTGGTTTTATTACCAAAAAAAATGATGTTAAAAAAATTCTGACCACCAAGCAGCAGCTTTACCACGAAAGCCAATGGATTATTTACTGTTAATAACAATTTTGTTTATTGAATGATATGCACTTCCTAAAAGCTAAATATGTTTTCCAGCATGCACATCCAAAAACCGGGGGCAAAATTGTGTGTGGCTGAGAAAGACAATAAGAATAAATGCAGCAGAGAAAAAGTCAAGCAAAACCAACTGGCTCACTAAAACACACTTTAGTCTCTGTTCTGAAGTCAGCTAACTAAACAGGCTTGCAGCTTGCTAGCCAACGAACAGTAGAAATAAGCATTCACAGGCTAATTATTTCTAATAAACCAGAACAGTGACACACATCTATCATTTCATGACCTGTGCTTTAGATACTGACTCATTCCAGTCATGGGCTCCGGACAAAAAAAACTAAATCCTGTCTCTTTGGCTAGCTAGGGCGTTTTCCACTTTTGGCGCAGAGTTTCTGCCGGCCTCTAGCTCTGAGTGAGGCTTGAACATTCCTCTCTCTGTCCATATTCCCTCCCAAGGTGACTCGCCCAAAAATTCAGAATAAATCACGTACTCGAAAAAATCAACACTCGGCCCCTGATCATCCTATTGAAAAGACGTATACAAGCTATATATACAAGCTATATATACTGTATATATACTATAGGGGTTGTAATACACACCACCAAAAAACAGGTGGAAAAAAAATGAGTGCTGCCACACTAATGATTAGTTGAATGACTGTTTCAAACAATGCCAAACTGCACAGCCCTCCTTCAGCCACTACTTCACACTACAATAAAACAACATTACTACAGAACTCACCGTGATGCCATGCATGCCTACTTGCACTGCGGCCTCCACGTTGGGACTCAGATCATCCAGAAACACTGCTTCCTGAGGAGAAACCCCCAGCCTATCAGCACAAAGCTGGTAGATCCTTGGATCTGGCTTACACAAGCCCACCCTGCAGGACTCCACTATCTGAAGAAGACAAAGAAAGACAAATTACAGTCATGAAACCTTTGCATGATGATGACAAACAGAAGACTGGATCGGACCACACTTTATGCTACATATATTTAATGGACTTCAATGTAAATCTTTTACTTTTAAGGTGAATGCCCACTACAGCTCACACACTACAAAGAGGTATAGGTTAGTTTACATTTTTGCGGTTGTTTTCTGGTGTTATTTTTGGATACTAGTCTATTGCTCATAGGTTAATGCCATGGCTATGGGACACAGACACATTTTTTTTACCACATCAAAGACAGACGGATCCAAAGGCATGTAGGACTTTCCCCCAGGCAGCAGGAAGTTGTTGCTAAGGACAGCGGTCTTGAGACCCTCGGCTCGTGCACAGCGCACAGCTTCCATCATAACTGTGAGAGGCTGAGTCATGGACTCGTTGGTTAAAGCTGAATGGAAAGAGCCAATATGGACTTCAAAGCCTACCTGAAAAGAACAACACGGTGTAAAATGTACAAACCAGGCAAAGCTGATTTGGTCTGTAACCCCACCAGCCTACTTTTCTCGTCTGGAATCAATTACCTTCATTTGCACTGAAAAATGTTATTTAACTGTCTTCCATAGATGCTACTGTGTAACATCAAACCTTTTTGAGAATAGAACTGGTCAAGACTGCATTACTGTCACTTATTCCATTTAAAATGTACATAGTTGAACAAATGTATATCACGGCAAAGATATTTTGATCTTACGCAAATGCTTGAATGCAACTGAAATACAAACACAGATACTGATGTTGACGGCTATGTATGGAACTACTTCCAAAACAAAAATTAAGGAAATTAAATAAAATTTTAATAAGAAATGAAATACATAAAGAAGATAGCTTTACACACTCTTGGCATTCTCTCAAGCAACCTCATGTGGAGCTTTTACTGAGACCATGCAGCTGATGAAAATCATTTCTCGGGGAAGCGTTTCTTTTTTATGTAATTATTTATTTATTTTATGTAAGGCCTGCCCAGCGAGGTCTCCGCATGTGTGTATGCCTGGTGCCTTCTCAGTTGCTCGAGAGAATGTCAGTATGAATTCTTAATTCATAATTAGTCACAATTCGAGTTTAAATGCTGTAAGGTTTCTCAGTTCATCACAAGAATCATACAAGAAACAAACATACAATTTGACTACAGTCTCGGCTGAAGGCTTCCACAAACTCCTCCGGGCCCAGTTCCCCTCTCATGTACTTCCGCCAGGCATTCCTATCACCCCCCGTCCTAATGGCTTGGCCTATTGTGCCACGTGGAACACCATTCTTGTCTTCCCACTCTGTCACAGAAATGAAAAGTGGTGTAACACACAGCTGAAACAGATCAAATGAAATTAACCAAAAAATCTTTATAATTAAGTAAAATTAAAACAAGATAACACTGCTGCTGTGATTCATTACAGTACACTATAGGGTAGAAGTTTGGGCCCAACCTCAGATTTAAAAAAAAAAAAAAAATGATACCCTGCTCTTTTAATATTTTATTATAGGAAAACATTAGAAATACCTAAAACAAATGTAACTGTTCTGAACTGCAATGTAACTTTTCAAGCAGCAAACAATTGTGTCTCATTTTCTGGATTTTCATTTTGAACTTTACGGTCCAGCTCATCCCTGTAGCTCAATGGGGAAAAAAATCTGGAGACCTAGGGGGCCAAGACATTATTCTCAAAACTTTTTTGCTTTTCTAAATGTCAGTGCACTAAAGACTGACCTGATATATCTTCCTCAAGACCAATAGCCTGAGACTTTGTGTCTGAATAATGTGTTACTACAGACTGTAAAATATTGAAAGACAGACAGTTACATTTGTCTTAAGTGTTTCTAATAAAATGTTGAAAGAGCAACATTTTTTTTAATCTGAGGGTGAGCCCAAACTGTGTTTTATGTTGTAAGTTTGAATAAGGGACCGTCTATTGCTCATGTGATGCAGAATCTTCTGCCATATAAAAGCTGTAAGAGAATACACTGAAGCACTAAATACAGGAAAATACACAGTGCTTGTTACCTGTTGCTTTAATGCTTGTTACCTGTTGCTTTAGGGAGCGGTGATGGTATGAGAACTCCAAACATATCAAATATTACAGCCTTATGGGTGGACACCCAAGCCACACTGACGTGCGGAGGCAAGAGTCTTTTCACGCTAAGCAAGCGCAAAGCTTTCCGTGACAGCTGGGCCATCCTCACAGGTCTACCTGCAGCTAAAACAGCAAAAAAACAATCAGTTAGTGACAAGAGATATAAATACTGAACTTTAAATATCATTGTGTTTCTTCAAAAGCTGTTTTTTATGCTATTTTTGGAGGTTCCTTGTGCATGCAAGAGTCACAAAACTGACCTCTGACATTCTTCCAGACAGCACAGAATGAAAAAAAACCCCATTATTCTCAGTAATTTCCATTTGTATGCATGTAATCACATAACTTTGACTATTCAATATATATTATACATCAGAAATATACTATTTGATATATATCAATTAAAAATAAAAATCGAACAAAAAAGCTTAAAGCTGCAATATGTTTTAAAAATGTGTTATTGATTAAAATTCGCAAGACTTAATTACAATCATTATAACCACTGTGTGACCTAGATGTTTTAATATTAAATGTATGAATATGTGTTACAAAAGTGCATAAAAACTTTCCTCTAGTTGACCATATACATCATTTATTTCAGTCCAGTTTCAACACAGACAAAACTGTAAGGAAAATCCTGACGGAGTTCATTAACTACACTATATGGACAAAAGTATTGGGACACCTGATTTTTACACCAACTTTAATGACATTGTATTTAAATATATAGCCTTTAATATGGAGTTGGTTCCCCCTTGGCAGCTATAACAGTTTCCACTCTTCTTGCAAGGCTTTCCACAAAATTTTTGAGTTTCTGTGGGAATTTGTGCCCATTCATTCTGTAGAGCATTTATGAGGTCAGGCACTGATGTTGGACGAGAACGACTGGCTCCCAATCTTCATTTTAGTTCATCCCAAAAGTGTTGGATGTGGTTGAGGTCAGGACTCTGTGCGGCCAGTCAAGTTCTTCCACACTGAACTCATCCAGCCAAGTCTTTATGGAGCTTTGTGCACTGGGGCACAGTCATGCTGGAATAGATCCAAATGTCTTGGTATGCTGAAGCATTAATATTGCCCTTCACTAGAAGCAAGGGACCACATGAAATGAATCATTTAGAAGTGTCCCAATACTTTTGTCCATATAGTGCATCTTAAACACGACAGGGTCTGAAGTCTCAAGGCCGGTGAACAGTTAGCTAGCCAGCTAAACCGAAACCAAAACAAACCTTCACTGTGGCTTAGCGTGTAATTGTTTCATTATTAAGTGTTTAAATGTATTTTTAGTTACCTCTAAATTAATGTCTCTTAGAAAATAACAACTATCTTAAAATGTTTCCGTTCATGTTGAACTCGAATAGACAGAGTAAGTGGGACACTCACGTGACAACAACAAACCCTAATGACTACATATCAAAATAAGGGACCCTTTAAAACATATTTATGAATGTATATACAGTTTAGTCATGATCACTACATTCAACTTTACTGGCTTCTGATGTGAAATAAATTATTATTATTTTACATTTTACAAACATCAATAAACGGAAAAGATATTATGACAGCAAATAAGGTCTGAATGTAATAAGACGTATCCACCTCTTCTTCTCACTTTATTCTAAGACCTCTTTAAAGTTTGAAACTCGGTCATGGTCACTGAGTGCCCACCGACAGAATCGTCAGGTTCAAATCACAAACTTCACTTTGGTGGAAACAACTCTAAACACATTAAAGATGGCAGAGGATGGCAATTCAAACACAACTGTTATTTAATCTGAAAAAGGACCTGCAGCGTCTGGGTTTCAAAGCAATCTGTTGAGTAACAGCAAGTTTAGTCCACTTTGTAGCTGTACTCAGACCTGAATGATGAGTTACTAGATTTTCTGCTCTTTACATCAACAGGACTTTGTTTACATCAAACTGAAGTCTGGGATGTCCTGAGTTCATCCAGTTCGTCTGTCACAAATATGGGTTGTGACAGAGCTACAGTCGAACTGGAACTGATCTAAATCTATGCTGTCAGCAGAACATTAAATCAGCAATGACCTTTGTGGTCAATCAACAAAAAGCACATAAATGTGACGGGGCCAAAAACAGAGCAAATTCTGATTTCAAGTTGGGTGTTGCTGCTGTCTGCATTTGTCTCATGTCCACATTTCAGGTGGGCCTGTTTCCCAGTTGGAAGGGCCTGAGCATCTTGTCCCACTGCATTTTAGCTGCATGGTAACAGCAACTTTTTTTGTAGCTTAGGTGGTCAATTTTAGTTATGTTAAGGTGGTCGCTGCTAGTTCATTTTAATGCCCCCCTCCATGGATGAGTGGCAAAAAAGCAGTGTGCTGAGGGAAGAGAATCATTAGGGTTCTGGTTCAGTTCCGGTTGTGATCAGTTTGGAGCAGCTGATGGTCTGGTGGTCAGGGAGTCACATCGATGATCAGAAGGTTGTGGGTTTGAATCCCAGGTCTGGCTGTGGCACCACTGAGGTACCCTTAAGCAAGGTACTGTCCCCACACACTGCTCCCCAGGCGCCATTGTTGGCTGCCCACTGGCTCACTGGGGTGAATGAGTTAAATGCAGAGAGTAAATTTCACACTGTGTCCTATGCAGTGTTCATGAATGACAAATGGTCCTCTTAAAAAAAGACATTAGGACTTAATTTTACATTTATATTCATTCCATACTGTAGGAATTGTGGGAGGCTGTGAGGGGGACTCTTCCCCCCTAAATTTATGATTGTTCAAAAAAGTTCCCTGACGCCAGCGAAACTGTTACAATATTGTTAAAAAAGTCAGGGGCGGGGTGGTATCCCCTTACCTACACCCCGAGGGTACTTTATACTTTTGTCTGCTTTTAGATAATAGCATTTAATACAGTCCTAACCTAATAAGGACGTCTATTTGAGAATGCTGAATAGGTCTGCACAGTTTGAAGCAACTGTAGGATGATTTAGGCATGCAGTTTCCACGATGCGAACTTTCAGCTACATCGTTAGCCACATGAAAGTAAAGTAAAGTGCCCCCTTATAGTCATATGTGAGCACACCACAGCACACAAAGGTGAACAGTGTGAAATTCTTTCTCTATGTATAACCCATTCACCAAGTGGAGCAGGGGGCTGCAACCAATGAGGGGTGCCTGGGGAGCTGTGCGTGGGGATGGTACCTTTCTCAAGGGAACCTCAGTGATGACACTGGGAGTGTTGGGATTCGAATCCACAAACTTCTGATTGCAGGGACAATGCGCTAACAACCTTGTAGCCCTAGCATTAAAGCAAATTTGGACCCCAATCATGACTTGGCTTACTAAGGAACCCTGTGGAGAACCATCTCAGTGGTATCTCAGTCCAGAAAGGCATGCAGAGAGTAATTGTTGTTCAGACTGCAGTTGGGAGGCAACAAGGATTTTCCATGTAAATGGAGATGTGAGACTACTATTCAGCTCAGCCAGATTTAAAGCAGGTTTGTTAAGAATTGGGGCAACAGAGCAGAACAGTGCCAGAGGCTAACCATGTGTTTGGGAAACAGGGGCACAGATGTGGGCATGAATGAGTTTTGGGTGACAAGAAGACAAGAAGAAATTGAAGAAAGACAAGAAGAAATGGTCATTAACTGTTGATGGTCTGGTGTGTGGCCATCCGAGCCAGATTCTGCAGTTACATGATAGATAAGCTGGTGTATCAAACCTAGCAAACAGTTAGTAACATTAAAGAGGAGTTTGATGTAATCACAAAAATGATAGACTTTAGTCCATTTGTTTCTCTGCATCATTTGTTAGCCTCAATTAACCCCATTTATCAATGATCAGGACCCCCGCCCCCCAGACCACCAGTGAGCAGTACTAGTTGAGTGATGGATCATTTTCAGCACAGTAGTGACACTGACATGGTAGCGATATGTTAGTGTGTGTGTGTGTGTGTGTGTGTGTGTGTGTGTGAGTGCGAGTGAGTGAATCAGTTAAAGGAGAACATCATCTAGACTTCATTCCATCATGGATGATGCTGATCACCCAATCCACAGTGTGGTGACTGGACTGAGTACTTTAAGCCACAGATTCACCAGCATAATGTGCTCCATTAAAGGCCACAGAAAATCCTCCCTTCCCACTACCACCAGACCCTATTAAACGCCACAGAAAATCCTCCCCGTCACACAAACACCCATCAGAATTTACAACTCCTCCCTGTGTCACACACCCACCCATCAGACTTTATAACTCCTCCCCCTGTCACACACACACACACACACACACACACACACACTATAATCTGCACAATAACCTGATACTACTTTGTTTTGTAGTTCCTTACTTGATTTAAATCATTATCTTTATGTGCATTATTATTTTACTATTACGTGCAATTTTTTACCATGTGCAATATCCCACAATTTTCTTACCAGGTGCTTAAACATTATAATTACGTGGAATGTCTTATTTTTATGTGAAATAGTGTTGCCATGTGTAATATCATGTGCAGTTTTCTTACTGAGTTTCATTATATGCAATATACCATTATTATGTTACTTCTACTTCTGATCTCTATTACATGCAATAACATACTCCTAATATGTTACAACTCCATAACCACAAGGCAGCTGGTGGACTGGTGGTTAGGAAGTTGCCAGTGCAATGGGAAGCGCATGGTTTCAAATCCCAGGACTGCTAGTGGCACCACTGCGGTTTCCTTGAGAAAGGTCCCATCCCCACACACTGCTCCCCGGGCGCTCCCCGTTGCTGGCAGCCCCCTGCTTCACTTGGTGAATGGGTTAAATGCAGAGAAAGAATTTCACATTGTTTACACTGTTTGCCGTGGTGTGTTCACAAAAGAGACCACTTTACTTTAACCACCATTTGTGTTACTAGTAATTCTCTTAAATGTAAGTTACTTATCTATAGTATTTATATCCAGCATTTGTATATATAGTATAGTGTATTTCAAATTGAGTATTTTCTGCAGAGTTGTTATTGGATTTATTTAGACTTTATATTTTATATTGTTCTTGTCTCTGTGTCTCTGTGTGTCTGTGCTGTCGTTACAGAAGCAATTTCCTCTAGAATCAATACAGTTTTCTAAATCTGACTCTAACACTCTCCAAGGTAACAATTCACATCTGTGCTCACTCCTAAGACACCCACAAATCCAAGGCGAGCTTTTCAACAACTTTACAAGTTAATGAAGTGCTAACGCATCTTAACCACCTCATGTGTGTATAGCAAATAAGCCATACTGTATGTTCTATGGGTGAAAAGGTCAAAGAAGGTTCAGGCTTTTCATTTGCAGTTTAGAACCGTTTGTGGATTCTAACAGTAGGCCTATGTGTTTCATTACTGGAAATAATGGACAATTTCTGATATGCCAGAGAAAGTTTAGGAAATGGGAGGGATAGAAATGAGTAAGAGAAAGAGAGAGAGAATTAAAGAGAAAGGAGGGAGAGAAGAGAGAGGGAAAGAAAGATAGAGAGAGAGAGAGATGGGGAAGCATGTTATTGTTCTCCAAAAAGCCAGCATGTTTACACTGGCAAGAGCTTGAAAGGATGTAAACACCACTGCCCAAAGGCATGCAGTGAGCCTTCGCAAACACCTCACGTTGCTTCAAAACCTGTCCCATTCCATCAGCGTTGCCTCATTTTCAGCACAGTTGACCGTGAGTTTGTTCTCGGGACTACATAACACTTACGTACGCCTTTAAAATCAACTCAGACCTTCAAAGAAATGTATAAAGGCCTATTCCAACTAGCATCAGTTGTCATGAGGGCTGCATTAGTCAGTTTCACCCCAGTAAGTGTTATGGCAGCTGATGCTTGTTGGAATAAGACTTTATGAATGTCTGTGCAGGTTCATGTCAGTGGTTACGTCACGTTGCCCCACAGTAAAGTGTTAGCACTCATTTCAAATGCACTGGATTGTGGCAAGAATGCATGAATGTGTGTCATTGGATAGAATAAGGCAGATGCTGATAACTGTACTGAAATAAGCAAAATATGCACTCAGTTCAACTGGAAATTCCTGTAATGCAGACGCATATCTACTGCAAATATACCCTACCTTTATGGACATTCCCAGCACTGTTCCTCCAACAAAAACAGACTAAATGTCTGGGTTTACGCAATCGCAGTCTGGGTTTACGCAATCGCAGTAAACTCATAGCACATGTGGGTGGATATACCAGAATTCACTTTTTTATCATGTGCAAACCTCTTTTTATCCATTTTAACTATACAAGCTAATACATATAAAATAAGTCTCTTCAATGATGCCCGATTCTAAGCCTGTCTTAAAATCGGGCATCATTGGGAAACTACATATTCAGAATAGGACTGGCGGTTAGTGTTCTCCTCCAAGCATGTTGAGGTGAGGTAGCGCTTCACCTGAAGCACAAAAAACAGACCTTGTTGTAACAATCCTTGTACCATTGGTGGGAATGGTAAAATGTCATCAAACCCAACACACAGTAATCTATAAGCTGAACTGAAGGATATGTGAATATGTGGTGGGTTTGAAGACATAGTGAACATATTTACATATTTTTACATTTGACCTTGAACTATTTTGTTTTAAAAAAGCAAGAAAATGCTGGTTTTTCATGATATGACCACTTTATTGTATGTTCAACATATTTGTACAGTATACTTAAAAAAAATGAATTTCCTCTTATTCACTTATCTCCAAAAAACATACCTTTACAGGAGAATGAAAAACGTGCCCAGCTTTCAAGGGAAGTTAATGTAACCCGACATTAATTCTAAGTCATTGGTTCATTTGACACAATGTAAAGAGCAGCTAAAGTAAATACAAGTGAACATTCTGAACACTTTGGTTAATGGTTCATTAACTTCAAGTCTCAAGTGAAGTCTTTTGAGAGCTGTTAGAGTGGAGATCACAGCTTCCTTACAGAATAACATCAATACCCTTTCAGGGGAAAATAAAAGAAGACAGAAAATGAAAATCAACTGCATTTGTGCAAATCTCTAGTCTCAGGTCCCTTTAGTCGAATATAATGTCTTCTTTTTTGTGTTTTTGTTTCTGTATCATTTAAGTCATCAGATTCTCACAAAGAGTCACAATCCACACTGGAATCGTTTGCGTTGTAAGCATAAGATCGACAAACCAAAAGGGCGTCTCTTTCCTCTTTCTGGATGGAATTAACAGCGCTGTTGTTCTCTCAGATCCTGTTTCGCTGTGGCCCTTCCTCTCCTCGTAATCCCCCCGGTCTTTCCCTTCAACACACACTGCGCTCACAATATCTTCACACATGAGAAATACAGCTGACACGTGTAGACTGGAACCAACATTTACAGAGCACTCAACACTGGGCTCACTGGTGCTGCTGCTATAAATGTCATTAAGCAATCATTCTTACAAACTGACTTATAATTATGTCAAATTGCAAGTCTAAGGTGCAACTAATCTAAAAATAAAAATGCACGATTGCGTAATTCAATTGTCCATCCATTATTTGAGCTGCTTATCCTTAACCAAGGGGTGCTGGACAAGGTTGCCAGTCCATCACAGATAACTTCAATTACATAATAATACATTTCAATCATTTAAGGTGCAAGATAAAACTACTTTAGAATGCCTTCAACCATCCAGCCAAACTCAACACATGGCGCTGACTCTGGCTGTTAATACTGGTAAGGGGCTGTCCCTAAAATTCATTAGAAAAAAAAAGTAAATGCCATATAAACCAGCAGCACCAACAACTACAGTTTACTGCAGACTAGGATGCCACTTGAAACTATTTAGCTTTCCTATATGAGAGTATGACCATTAATTGGTGCGTAATTAATAAAAGTGCCAGGATTAAACTGTCTGCTTGACGAAGATGTTATTTGAAAAAGACAACGTAATCCATTTGAAGTCATGTCTCGAGCATTGTATTAATGAGATGGACTATTTAACGGTATCTATGCTACATTGCAGTGGTGTTTGTGACTCAAAGTGTATTTTTCTGGGGTGTCCTCCATATGAGGAAATTCCTGTGTGTTTATGTTTAACTGAGTGGGTGTTTTCATTCTGTTGTGTTTGGCACATGTGCTGTAAATGGGCTTCACACAGGTTGGTGGAATTTGTGATGTAATTTGCGGGACTGCAGAGGAGCTACTTTCCTGTAGGTCCTTGCATTTCACTCTGACGTGCAACCCTACAGTCCCAGTGACGGGTTTTACCTTAACAGACGAGTACTTTCCTCCCTTCTTTGTCATTTACTGCACAGAGTAATACAGAGCGAGAAAGCAAGTCCTATCTCACTTTTCAGAGCATATTTGAAGTTGCAGTCAACTTCACAGCTTATGAATATATATTGGCCCAGTCGCCTCGCTTTAGCTTTCAGGCAGCAGGTGCGGCGGCAGAACTCATAACAAAACCAGTGCTGGAAATCTTCCTAGTTTCACGTCGCCTTTCAAAACTCTGAGATAAGGCTGTTTGTCCTCGCACTTAACCGCCTCGACTAGCCACCTGGTGTTGTTGCCACGGCAACAGGAATACTGTCCCTCAGGTGACCCAAAGTGAAACCCCAAGACTTCTCAGAGAAATGGTTTGCCTATAGAACGATAAAGTCATGAGGCTGATTAGGCAGGAGTGCTGGAAGCAGTTTGTTCCATCGTTCATGTCCGTCAGATCCTCTGCAACTGTGAGCTGGAGGAGTGCAGGGCAGCGTAGGTTCGTTTCTGTGAGCGCAACAGCGGCGTTTGTGTGTCGGCATCTCGCGTGCCAGCGCTGCTCAAAGAGCGAAAATTCTGCTGCGTCCAACCATACACCACACAGTTCAATAAACCCTGAGAGGCAGAGGTGAAGGCCTGGGGAGAGAGAGGGAGATATTACAGGATTATACAACAGATTTGTGGCATCTTGTCACAAAACAAGGAACACCTGTGATACAAGACAACTAAAGAGAGAGAGAAAGAGACAAGAGAGATTTTATATGTGTATGAATGTATTTACTGGATTCAATTGCTCGTTGTGTCAAAACATCTTGCTTTTAACTTCTATCAATATGGCACAACTGTTCTCCTGTAGGTTTATTTTGGCTCACCTGTAGGATATACAGGATGACTCCCAACCTTCCACCCACTTCCTCTGGTTTGATCAACATCATTGCGGCCAGGAGAATTGCTGCCCAAAAGAGGGAAGAGGAAGTTGTAAAAAAAAAAAAAAAAAAAGCCTTACTGTTAGGTTCTGGTTGATTTCACATCTGCTTTTTAGGCGTTGAAAACAAAGGCTTGTTACGTTAGTGTATGGAAAGCATGCTCATGTAAGTCAGTGGTCATGTGTGTAAAGGAGCAGGTGTGTACCCACGCACACACACACGCACACACACACACATATGTAATATACATATATGAAAAATATATAATAAACATATATGTTGACACACACACACATATGTATGTGTGCTTTATTATTTATTATTAGTCAGTTTGAGGGGGTGAAATGCCCCCGCATGAATATTCTGATGTTTGATTACTCTGATGTCCTATGCGACAGAAGTTGGGAACATGATTACTACAATAATACAACATGAACCCCCCATAAAGACTATTCAAGAGTGTGGTGCATGTGCGTCTAATTTGTTTCTTACCTGGTGCCCAGCAGAAAAAGAACGCTGAGGGGTACAGGACCATTCGTCGCTCCAGCACACGAAGTGTCGCCCACTGACGGTCGCCAAAGAAACCGTGAGAAGTGACACAGCGCTTGTACAAGCAGCGAGCTTTAAACATGAACCCCTTGGACGAGGAAAGCAACACAGTCAGCAAAGGAGTGGTATGATGACTGCTTAGACTTATTCCCCCCCCCATATATCCACCCAGGGATTTGACAAAGCACTTCACTACAGCTATAACCCGACAACCCCTCTCCCAAACACTGCACTACATGTATCAGCCCCGCCCCCCTCTGTTCCAGTCTCCCTAACAGTATGTCCCATGTCCCCCGCACTTTAAAAATGCTTCAGACACCCCTGTGTACAGGATGTATTTATGGGCAACTCTCATTACATCACATTACATCAAATAAAATTCCTTTTACAACAAATTCAGTTACTGTTCTTGCTCTTTTTTTTTTTTTACTGTTCTTGCTCTTTTTTCATTCCTGATTTTAGACCGACTGCTTCATGGTTTCATTTCCCACAATGTTTTGCTGCTCTCGCATCCTAACTATATTGGGATCCTAGTTTGAGACCAGATATTATTTGGGTCACTGCCAGTATTTTTATACCTATAAAGTGGCAGGTGCTTTGGCCAGTGAGTGTAGATACAAGGTAAGTGTACCTAATAAAATGACATCACAGGATCAGCATTGAAAGCAACTCACCACGATCCCAAAAAGAGTGATGACGAAGGTAATGAGGAAAATGGTGATGGTGTAGTCACTCATGATCTTGCAGAGAGGGAGCACCTCACTCACTGAGGAGGTCAGGAAGAGAGCACCAGTGTACAGCAGCAAACATCTGGAGGTAAACATTAAAACTGTTACTATTAATTCCCCCCTTCGAAACACATCATGTTCTCCTCACCCTTTGGTTAAACTGCTGTATTATTCATATACTTCTAAACATCATCCCTTAACAGTAACTGTATGTACCTATAGTATTTATTCCAAGCATTTGTGTATATAACACTGTGTATTTTATATTCTATTGAATTTATTTAGACTTTGTATTTTATATTGTTCTTGTTTCTGTGTGTCTGAGCAGTTGCAAAATAAGAAATTTCCTCTGAGAACATTAAAGTTTTCTGATTCACTGGTTTACTTTTGTGTCCTTGGCTGTGTACTTCGTCATTTAAACTCTACTGCAACCAGCGTCTGTGCTCCAACACCACAGCAGATCCTTCCTTTATATTAAGTTAAAGGCCTCGTAATCCATAACTTCCTTTAGGCTCTTATCTTTCCAGTCCAATGCAAAATTGACTAAAATTGGATAATTACTGCTTAAAAGGGCTTACTCAAGGACATTTTAATGACATAACTGTTTTAGATAATGTCATTATTTTATACATACCTGCACTTCTTTTATCTGTTTTTTTATTTCCCCCTTTCCCTCTCGTTCTCTAGGTAAGCGACTTTAGGCACTTGGCAATGTTGTCATTGTAAATAAGGATTTAATCTTAACGGCTTGCCTGTTTAAAGACAGGTTGAATAAACACAAATGTAAAATTAATTAGTAGTATCCCTAAAACAGACCAGCCTGCAGGCCTTAAGCAGTGTCACAGTCATGGTCATGTAACTGTGTATTTAAAATTCAGACCAATAAAACACTCACTTGACCTACACGTTCATGTCGTGCATGAACATCTGCGCCCTTGTACAATCATCTCCAAACTATGGAGTTTTCAGTTTTGCATCTTCTGAAGTTTCAGTATGGGCAAGTATTTTTAATCCACATTTTTGATGAAGGCTCATTCTTATTCTAACTGAGGGAAAACAAGCTGGATGTAGTTAGAACACCTTTTGTAGTTGGACATTCTTTTACATCAGCCGAGGCCTCTTTGAGTTTCTCTTTAGCTGGGCACTGGCTCTTGATAATAAACTTTCTGCCTTTTCTTTTCTTCCCATGAAGCCTCCAGGGCAAAACCACGAGTACTTCCTTTATTCCTTTAAATGCTAATATGATTAGAAAAGAACCAGGAATTTATCAACCACTGAGTTATGTAAGACGGGATTTTCCATCTGGAATAAGAGTTATCTAATTGATCCCAACAGCTTTGAAAGCGGACATACTTGTAGGGCTGGGTGAAGTTTACGTAACACTGATCCACATTTCCTGCTATGAAGACCGGCATCGTCAGCAGCAGTGGCAAGACACTGAAACAGAGGGAAATGTGACTGAATGACGGAACGTGTACTGTACAGTTGAATTCTTGCAAACAGTATATACTGTGCCTGTCAATATGCAGTATTTATTGTTAATTCAGCAGTTTAACACAAACATGACTACAAAAAGACTGAATAGTGTTGGCTCCTTTTAGACTGTAGGCCTGACACAATTACTACTCAATAAATATTGACTGTTAATTAATCATTAAGAAATGATGATGCTGAGCATTGTTATTTTACACAGTGAGTTCATCTCATGCATTTTAGTGCTAAATTATTAAGAAAAATATAATCTTTCAGGGTGACGAATTTCAGGGGTCTGCTGTGTACTCAACCAAAGTGGTCAGCTTACCATGACATAACTGCTGCCAGACATCTGCATGGCTTCGCTTGAGCTGCATGCTGAAATACACAAAAAATTAAATGCACATATGCATCACCTGCTGTGGAATCATCTATTCAGAGAGCCTCTCCTCTCCTGACTATATATCTTTTTGCACTACTTCCTACATAAAGATTTTAGCACCTTCTCTGGTTCTCACACTTGAAACTTTAGTGTTTCCTGAAATTGTAAGCCGCTTTGTATACAAGCAGCTGCCAAATAAATGTAATGTAATGTAACATGGACACATGAGCAGAATCAATAAGACATATGGCTGTTATGAGGTGGCGTGGCGGATTACCTGGGCTGGAAAACCGCTCAGTCTCTGATTATACTTTTCCTTCAGGCCAGTGTAAAGCACCCAGACATAGTTCAGTGTGTAGAAAAAGGAAGCCATGTACAAGGTCTGAGAGAGAGAGAGAGAGAGAGAGAGAGACACACACAGAGAGACACAGAGAGAGAGAGAGAGACACAGAGAGACAGAGAGAGAGAGAGATGGGGGGTGTCATATATTATTGTAACTGACAATTTTGCTTCACACAATCTTTACAACCTTCATATTTGTTGTGCTGAAAAGGTACAACCACGTGCTGCTGCTCCTTCACTGCACCATCACACATCAACCTAACCATTAAAGTATTCACGTTAAACCACGCGACAAGAGGCTGGACAACATTCCAAGACAAAATAAACCCACACATGAGTCATGAAAGACACGCAGGAAACTCCAGAATCCCAATTCTCATCTAAAATAGTTCGAGCACTGAGAATTCCAAAATACATATTAAGATATTACATCTTTTTTTAATTTCAAATGGTTATCTAAAGGGACCATGCACAGGCTGCACGCTCTACTAGCCTCTAAGAAAGAAAAGCATAAACATATGATCTTTTTTAAAAATCATCCTTATACCCTTTCACACAAAACCACACCAATTGTATACTGTGCAAATTTTATAATGAATCATAATAAAGTATTTTATTACTGTGATCCAGTAGGGGTATGTAATAACAGTCAGCTGTTGCTGTGCCATCAGCTGCGACTGCAGCCTCTCTGTACCGTTAACAAATATGAACTATTATTTTATTTATTTATTATTTCTTTATTTTATTTATTACCATCAGGATTTTAGTTAGTTATGGCAACGATCGTTGTTCCCTCATCTCCTCCCAGAGCACACAGGGTTGTCCTCATCAGAAACTAGTGGCACCCTATATGCACAAATATCACTAAGTTCTGTGTTGGGATCTACAACAGGTGTTAACAGGTTTAATCTCAGATAACAGCCTTATTTAATGTAAATACGCCTAAAACTGTAACTCCTAGTAAACCTGACCGTAGCATGCTCCTTAACACAATGCATGCAGACAACTGCCCTCTTCTCCCTTTGACCTTCTGTACACTTTATTGCACCGTCACCTCCCCTGTCCATACACGTACGAGTTAATCACATGCGGGACGTTATCAGGATGTACACATTCCTTAGGTTTACGATTACCTTTCAAAAGGAAAATAAACTTCGTCATAGTTACATTGTAACACTAATTTGTGGTCAACACCAGTTTAAAGTATGCAGCAACAGTTTTATAGTTTTTGTTTCCACTTTATTTGTCTAGACAATCTGCAAAAAAAAAGCATTAAACTCTACTGCACATTATAAAAATAATATATGGCATTATAATACATATATTAATCATTAATCATTATTGCAGTACTAACCTGTGCAAAAGTAATATCACAATAGGCTGCAATATGCAAATGAGCATCTAAAGCATCACTGTGTCTTTGCCAGGGTGATCAATCACAGCTTAAGGTTATTTGACACTCATTCGGCAGTACAGTTTATTCAATATGTTTTTAAAATGGTCATATA
>JBBJLS010106693.1:0-19420 GCA_037577275.1 Bryconaethiops microstoma
GGAAATCTTGATACTTTTTTACTGCTTTCTTGTTCATTTGAGTTTATTCTAATGTTCACTTGTGTTTTTGCTGGCAGGAAGAAAACCACTGCTGATATAAACAGATTTAAACAATTTTCATAGGCGCCTAGGACTTTTACACTGTACTGTATATCTAATGAACTAATTGATCAAATATATGCTGTTTAGATCGTTTGAAACATAGAAATGACATTCAGGTAACATAACATCACACAACAAATATTAATGTTCATTTTGGAGTTCCAGCTACAGAGAATACAGAGTGTAGATCTGTTACAGAGAGCCTGTTAACACTCTCAATATACTGAAATATATCTTGAGGTCCAACTCCAATAATGGAGGGCCAATGTGCAGGACAGTTGCTCTTCGCCAACACAAATTTACTAAGCCTGACAATTCACAGGTGAGTTGAACCAGATATACTTGAGCAGCAAAATCACCAAACTGTGTTGAATATTCAGTGTAAATGATGATCAAGGGATTCACTTTGTGTAATTACTTTTCCTTTTATCATGTATCACTCATGTGTTTATAACATGTTATTTTTCCACCTGTTGGGGCATGATATGGTCTATAACAAAACTGCCATATCACTAATGACTTGCAGAATTGTGGGTTGAAGGGTGTGACCGATGAGTCACCAGTAACCACACTACAGCCAATCTAAAACAAACATTTATATCAAACTCTTTCAGCTATGGAACACATTCCATGAAAGACCTCTGGTAAGAAAAGCTTGTGAGAAGACCCTGAAGGACCTCAGGCTGGAATGTGTGGATCTTTACCTAATGCATACCCCAATGGGCTTTAAGGTACAGCTTCTAAGTAGATATTTATAATTGTACAACATGTGAGAAGCATTACCGAATTTCTGACAGCTGGGTTTGAATCTGCAGCCTGGAGATGAATTCCTTCCTTTAGATGCTGAGGGCCAAGCTATTCCTGATAACAGCAACTTTCTGGAGACATGGGAGGTAATTAAATAGTGATAATATTAAACCGCACTATGTAAAATGACATAAAGTGGTATGCAAATGTGTGAACACCCCTCAATATATTCAATTCAGCAGTAACCTGTGTATCAAAAGGTACGTTATTCCATGTTATTCTAATAAATGCACTAAAAGAGTTTCTGGAAATAACAAAGTGCATTAATTAAAATGTTAATAAAGGAAATGGAGAAGCTGGTGGATGCTGGGCTGGTCAAGGCCATCGGAATCTCCAACTTCAACCAAAAGCAGATTGAAGCCATCCTGAACAAGCCAGGCCTCAAATACAAACCTGCCAACCACCAGGTGACCTTCTGCAGTCTATATTCCATACTTTATCATTAAACTTTCATTTTGTTATTAAATAATTTCAATGCTTGTGCACCAGAAAGGAGCTTAGAAGTTTTTTTCTCTTGTTCTCCAGATTGAGTGCCATCCTTATCTGACCCAAGAGAAGCTGATCAAGTTCTGTCAGTCTAAGGGCATCTCAGTGACCGGATACAGCCCTCTGGGGTCCCCAGACAGGCCGTGGTGGGAAAAAAGAAAAACTTTTACCAGACATCACCAGGGCTGAATGATTCTGTCTGTCCTTAAGCAGTTAATCAGTTAACCCACCTATCACTGCAGAAGTGAACACCCTGCTGAATGTGTGTTAACTCTACCCATGGGTCTCTTTTATAGGGCAAAAGAAGGGGAACCGTCTCTCCTGGACGACCCAAAGATCAAGGCCATAGCTGACAAGTATAAAAAATCAACAGCACAGGTACATACAGATATTACCATTACATCACTTTGTGTTTGATATGGAAACAGAGAGGGAAGAGGGTGGGGAGTAGGAGTGAGAGAATGTGAGGAAGGCAATGACAGAAGACTGAGAGGTTGATGGAGGGTGGTTGAGAGGAAAAGAGAGATTGAGGGTGTGAGTAAATGCTAACTGGAGAATTTCGTTATCAGGTCCTGATCCGCTTCCACATTGAGAGGAATGTTGCGGTTATTCCCAAATCTGTTAATCCAGGGAGAATCAAAGAAAATTTCCAGGTAAACATTACAGACTACTGTACGTCACTGCATGTCTTGTCATAAAATGAACATATACTACATTATGCTGTACATACTGCTGTTATTTGGATACAGGTCTTTGATTTTAAGCTGAGTAAAGAAGACATGAACACGATTCTGAGCTTCAACAGGAACTGGAGAACGATTAAAATGGAGTGGTGAGTAAAGTTAATCTCGAGACAGTGGCTAAATCTCAAAGTGTTCCCTACACCCATTATAGTACACTTCAGAAAAGTGTGACTGAAAAGTAGTCCCCAATGAAATCAAATTCTGTTTCGTGTCTTTTGCCCATAACTAGATACCTTTCTTGTATGCCCTCCAATGGTGCTTTTGAATGGTGGAGGGTCAGTGGTCTCTAGGTCATAGATGATTTTTATATAGATAGGGCTTCTTTTGAGGAGCTTAGACTTTTCAGGTACCTTCAAATTATGCACTACATGAAATGATATGTACCTAACTATGAAATGCCACTGCTGTAGCTCCTTCTTCAGCTTGACAACCTTCCTCATCAATGGCATCGACCACTGGGTCCTTTCTGCCATAGCAGGCCCCGTCAACTGCTGCTTCAACAATGATCAGGGCCAGTTCAGTTCCCAAATGTACCCATGTTCCCAAACTCACTCTGGATCAGGGAGAAGCTTCTCCAGACATGTGAGTTGAAAACCTTCCAGACAAGGTTCCAGCCATGGGCTCCCAGTTGACTGTCACTTCTCACTTAGATCTGTCTGGTGGCTTAACCCATCAACTGATCCAACTCAACACCAGGTTAATATCAGCTGACGAGTCTGGGCCTCTCTTCTCCAGGATATTTGGCTGCAGGTCTGACGACACAACTACAAGGTCAAAGTCTGACTGTTGGCCTAAAGAGCTTTGGTATCAGTTACAGTTGTGAATTACACATGTTTTTCATAAATGACAATCCATAACTCACAAAGAAGTCCACAAGCAAGGCACCACCATTTAGGTTCAGATTAGATAGGCTGTTCCTCCTAGGAAACCCCTCCAAGTGTTCCCACCGTTGCCAATTTCAGGTTGAAATCCAAGGTACGGACTCCATCACATCTGTCAAAGATTTCCCCTCCGCAACCCAAAGTCTCATTAAAGACACTGTCTGGACAAATTCCAGTATAGTGGCACTCAGGCCCCTATTTCTCCTCTTACAAGTGGTGGGCCCTCATGGCTTCATTCAGGTTGAGGCTGGCCAGAACCCATGGCAGGCTCAGCCACAAGTCTGGTTCCATGAGGAGGCTCCCTTTTCCCAATACTGGGTGAGGTGCCTGATGGCCATTCATAGGGCCTTTGTGAACTGCTTTCCATCCAGCCTGTCACCTGAGACCTCGCTACCTTGGGTAGCCCAACCAGGAGCTACAGGTAAATCACAGGGGCACAAAATCCCGTTCACACTGGATGAGTAGATATTCAGTCCCAGCATAACCACAGTGAGAGCTGTGTCCGTAAGTCAAGCTTTATCCCAGTCAGTATTGGACTCTGGCAGGACTGTACCGTGTTTTCTATGGACGTGATGTCAAGGCACATTCAGGGTGTGGAAGGGATTCAGTGTGGTGGCCTCACGATTTAATTCATGCATTTAATCAGTGTCTACTAAACTAAATAGTTCCATACGTGGCACAAAATAATGGGGGATTAGTGACATTTTGATCAAAGTCTATGTGTAGCTGCTTTTTATATTTACCTAATGACACTCTTACCTTTTCATTTAGGGCTTCCAAGCACAAGGAATATTCACTGGACTAATAAACTCACTCCAGGACTGACCTGCGCAGCCAGAAGGTTCCTTCTGTCCTAGGACACAACTAAACTAGGAAATGAAATGGTGCTCACTGTTTTTTAGCAATTAGTAATCCCTGACTTTGTCGTTTCTTAACAAGAACTCAGTTCTTTTATCTGAAATCTAAATTAATAAAGCACAGTTTGTAAAAGTTGTTCTGTTTTAATTTTATATTCTGTAGAGGGTTGGCCAGACAAAGCAAAAAAACCTTTTCATACACAGTGACACAGACCAAAAACCACATCAAAAAAAAGAACTTTTGAAAACATGCGTATCAACATGTAATGCTTTCCTTCACATTTGAGCTTTTGTTTGCTCACAGTTTGTCATTTTAATGCTCAGAGCTCCAAGATGAAATCGGGCTCATCCTATTCAGGGCTCTCCTCATACTGTTGGTTGACCAAAGGAATCCTGATACCTTCATGTCTGCTTCTACTCAATGAATTAATTTCTCCTTACTTGGTGGATTCTTCATGTATGTATTATTCAGATACATATCAACCTTTACATAAAGTCTGCAGGGGTTTTAAATGCAGAGAATACAGGAAGAACATGTGAAGTGATAAGAAATGGATTCATTAAGTAGTGATGATGAAGTTGGCAGCAGAGCTCTAAACCATCTGAAGTTTGTAAGGGGAACAAGAGAAGATGCCAGCAAGGAGAAAGTGGCAGTGGTCCATGTAGCGAGAGATGAAGGTATGGATAAGAGTTTCAGCAGCAGAGGAATGATCTAATTTTATCCGTGTTGAGGTAACATGGGAATCAAATGAAAGGGTCATACCAAGGGTGAACCAATATTATCAATGTAACAGAGAGTAAGAGAGTTTAACACCGTGTAACAAATTATGTTACATCCAGTTTGATTAAATTTGTGGTGCATTAAGACCATCAAACCCTGTAAGTAATAATTTTAAAAATAACTAGTTTGTGTTTCCATGAGAAAATGTAAAGTGTGTTTGCACGGTTGCTGTGGTAACTGTGGTCATGGTTACTAAGGTGATTATTATGGCAGTGTAGGTGGTTGCTAAGGTGTAAGTATCTGGTGGCTATGGAAACTGTAGTGGTTGCTGTGGTTTTACTAGGTAGTTCCTATGATTTCGTAAGTGCTTGCCAAGGTGCGGCATTGCGGAAACTAATTTCAAACTTCTCTAACTAATGTGAATGGTTTCCTTTTTAATAACCAAAATGACATTTACATATGTTTTTAATTCATTACATTACAGGCACTAAATATAGGCCTAAATATAGGCGTATGTTCCAAGATGCATGCCCAAAAAATGGATGGGGAAAATGTGCGTGGCCTTTAAGAGAGTAAGAGAAAAAGCCTATTTGAGCAAAAAAAAACCAAAAAAACAACGCTGCTCAGTTAAGCTCTCAAAATAACACGCTTTTGACTCATTCGGGTCACAGAGCCGAATAATTGTTTGTGGAAACCCCCGCTTTTTTGTGTGCTTTTTAGTGCATAATTATTAAGAAAGATATTATTTACTAATTTTGTAACATAAATATTAACCTAAATCCAGCTAAATTTTCATATAAAATAAAACTATAAATTTTTTAGTACTGTCGAGAAAACACAAAGCAACCGTATATGAAAATGTATCTTGGGATTGTGAAATATTGCTGTAGTCAAAAAGTGTTTTGGGAGCATATTTATGGTTTACACTATAAAAATAGGCTTTTTTTAACCACATCACAAATTCAGTTTTTTACAATTGTTCTTGGAACGTAACCCCCATGAATTTCAGGGGTCGACTCTACACTGCAAAGGCAACTTGTCACTGCTCTCTCGCTCTCCATATATTAAGGAGGAGAAGTAATAAAAAAGTGAAAGGTGCATTCATTAGGCTTATGATCAGAGATACCAGAAACTGAACCAGAGACAGACACGTCACTCCGAACAGATCAACAATATAATCGTGAATGTGAGTTGGAAAATCAACCCGCTGTATCAAATGCAGAGAAGAACTCAGGTGTGTAGGAGCAGGTCGTGCCCGTGTGGGTGTTAAAGGCACACTTACGGCAGGGCAAAGAGATAATTGTGAGGAATTCATTAAGTCTCGGTCATATAACCCATCAACCAGTTTGACCTATAGGCGTTTTTGTGTTGCAAATACACTTTTATATGTGGTTTTATATATGTTTGAAAAACACTTTATACACTTTTGAGAGAAAACAGAAAAAAAGACAGCTCCCTGGTAGAACCACTATGGTCCACAGGTTGTCACTGCCTGCCTGATTTTGGCTGTTGCCTGGTGAACCAAGTTGTTAGTATAGTAGTATGGTGAATGGAAGCAGGGGTTGCGTCTAAAACACAAATTCATCCATTTAATTTACGGTCCAAACCCACCAGTGAAGGTCCACATGGAATGTTGAAGATTGGAAAAATATTGGAAAATATGAACTAAATCAGTGTCCTTAGGAGAATATTTTGCCTCATGACACCATGCATGTATCACTCCACCATGAATAGGTTTAGTTTTAGAACCAAAAACTTCTCAAAACAATTTTAAAGGCAGACGTCTGGTTCCATTCACCTCCACTGTGTACAGTTCTGATTCTGTGAGTTTCTCTACATGCCAAAACATGCCTTTGTTTACATCTTAACCACTAAATTATACATAAAATCTACTGTGTTTAATATGATTCATACATTCTTTGATAGCCTGGCATCAAAGTTTATCTTGGGTTATGTAATCACAGGAGTTAGGGTTGAAACAATGTGTTTAAGCGCTAGGCATCTTAAACCCTCACACTAACAGTTGTATCACCACAGTACTCATATCACTTCATTAAGAAACTGTATCCAAACAGAGGAGCTTTTAGTTCAGACAGGACATTGAGTGCAAGCCTCTGCTGGACCAGCTCCTACCTCCTCCCCTTGTAGGTCCAAAGGGGTGGGTTCTAGACTTGACCAATCAAATCCTGCTACTAGTCTTTTATCTGTGGAGCTGTATGTGTTAATGCAACAGAGAAAGTGCTGCTGGAATCATAACTGCAAGACTCTTTCTCTACAGAACGTCTAAGAACTTCTTCATCATGGCATCTCCTATCACCCTCTACACCGGAGCACAGATGCCCATTATAGGACTGGGGACATGGAAGGTAAGAGACTGCAAAATTCCAGTTATTGTACGACAGCCTGCTTTTGTTCAGTCTTCTTGTTATATGACAAATTAAATCATATAACTGACAAAACATGCAGTTAGCAGTGCAGTGCAGTGTAGTTGTAGTTTGAATTAAAGTACACAAAGTACTGAAGTGACAGTGTTGTTCCTCTGCAGTCCACCCCAGGCCAGGTGACCGAGGCCGTAAAGGTGGCTATCCAGGTTGGTTACCGGCAAATCGATGGCGCCTATGTCTATCAGAATGAGACAGAGGTCGGAGCTGGCATCCATGCCATGATTGACAAAGGGGTGGTGAAGAGAGAGGACCTTTTCATGGTCAGCAAGGTAGGCACTGTACCTTCTAAACATGCCTTTTCCACTATACTACATAATAATTGAATTATCAAATGATGCTGTTTAGATTATCTTAAACTACATTCAGGTAATTTAACACAGGCAATATAATATGATACTAATGATATTACATCTCTGGGTTCCAGTTGCAGAGAGTATAGATCTGTTACAAAGAGCCTGTTAACATTCACAGAATAAACTCTTTTTGGGAAAATTTGGGATCAACAATACTTACAGGGCTGCCCAACTCCACTCAGTGTACAGGACGGTTTGGTAGTTCCACTCCTCGAACACACTCATTAAACCTGACAATAAGTGTGTTGAACCATCTGTTTTGGAGCAGCAAAATAACCAATCTACACTATATGGACAAAAGTATTGGGACACCTGACCAACAGGGACTTTAATGACACTGTATTCAAACCCATAGACTTTATCATGGAGTTGGTCCTCCTCTGCAGCTATAACAGCTTCCACTCTTCTTGGAAGGCTTTCCACAAGATTTTGGAACTTCTGTGGGAATCTGTGTCCATTCATTCTGTAGAACATTTATGAGGTCAGGCACTAATGTTGGACATTGCCTGGCTCGCAATCTTCATTCCAGTTTGTCCCAAAGGTCCTGGTCAGGGCTCTGTGTGGCCAGTCAAGTTCTTCCACACTGAATTCCTCCTCATCTTTTTGGAGCTTGCTTTGTGCACTCAGACACAGTCATGCTGGAATAGAAAAGGTTCTTCCCCAAACTGGGTCCACAAAGTTAGATGCATCGCGTTGTCTTGGTGTGCCGAAGCATTAAGGTTGTTCTTCACTGGAGGTAGGGGGCCACCTGAATTCAATAATTGAGTGGTGTGTCCCAATACTTTTGTCCATATAGTGTATGCAGGACAGTGGCCCTCCAGGACCGGAATGAAGCACCTCTGCCTTACAGCTGTTTATGACACATCAGGATGTGGTCTACTAAAAACTGCCAAGTCATTGGTGAAGTGCAGAATTGTTGGTGATATGAGATTAAAGGTGTGGCCACTGGCAATGAGTTACCAGTAAGTACACTAGACCTGTACCAAAACAAACAATTTAATTCAATGGACCATTTCATATCCTAAACTCTTTCAGCTATGGAGCACATTCCATGAGAGACATTTGGTTAGAGGAGCTTTTGAGAAGACCCTGAAAGACCTGAAGCTGGACTTTCTGGATCTCTACCTCATGCATACCCCAATGGGCTTTAAGGTACTGTTACAAAGCAGAAGCTTATAATGTACATGTAAATAGCACTATGCACATATTTTGACTGCTGGGTTTGAATCTGCAGCCTGGAGAAAACCTTTTTCCTCTTGATGCCGAGGGCCAAATTATTCCAGATAACAGCAGCTTTCTGGAGACATGAGAGGTATTTCAAATAGTAGCTTTAATATTAGGACACAAATGAATGTATATGTAAATTTTCCATTAAATACATTGAAAGAGGCTCTGCCACTAAAACCATTAAAATGTTCATTAAGGAAATGGAGAAGCTGGTGGACGCTGGGCTGGTTAAGACCACCAGCATCTCCAACTTCAACCGAGCTCAAATTGAAGCAATCCTGAACAAGCCAGGCCTCAAGCACAAACCTGCCAACCATCAGGTGACCTTCTACATTCTATTTTCTGCACTTTATCTCTCAATATTCAATTGAAAACCCAATGTTTTTCACAAGAAAATAACAATCTTTTTCTCCTTCAGTTCGAGTGCCATCCTTATCTGACCCAGGAGAAGCTGATCAACTTCTGTCTGTCTAAGGGCATCTCAGTGACTGCATACAGCCCTCTGGGGTCCCCAGACAGGCCATGGTGGGTAAAAATAAAAATCTTTATCAAATGCCACAATCTGAGTGATTCTTAAGTAATTAACTAACCCACCCACCACTGCAGAACTGAAGTGAACCTATCTAACTGTGTTGACTCTACTGAGTGGTCTCTATTTACAGGGCAAAGCCAGGTGAACCATCCATCTTGAACGACCCAAAGATCAAGGCCATAGCTGACAAGTATCATAAAACACCAGCACAGGTACCTACAAATGTTATCATTACATTATTGTGTGTGTAGAGAGGGTGAGAAAGAGATGAAGATAGAGAATTAGGAAGAGCTACTGGGTTGTAGGAGGGAGCCAGGTTGGGATGCAGCATGTGGTGTAGATGTGACAGAGGCAAGAGAAACGCTGAAGATCTTTTTGGCTGCCCTCATTATCTGCTGTAGGGTATTGTGGCCCAACCTGGCGCAATTTCCGTGATACAGTTGCTCAGAATGCTCTAGTGGTTAGGCCGTCTGCCCTGTGATCAGAAAGACGTGGGTTCAACTCCCAAGACTGCTAGTGGCACCACTGAGGTTCCTTTGAGTAAGGTACTGTCCCCACACACTGCTCCCTGGCCCTGTGTTCCTGGCTGCCCGCTGCTTCACTTGGTGAATGGGTCAAATAAGTTAAATGCAGAGGAAGAATTTCATGCTGTTCACTCTGTGTGCTGTGGTGTTCACATATGATAGAATTGTCACTTTCACTTTTCTCTATAGTCCTAGAATGTGATGAGAATTGAGTGGCGAGCACCGTAGGTTGCAGCCTTCCTAAAGTGTAGAGGAGGCTCCCGGGGGCTGGGCTTTTGTCTGCTTCTGAATGGGTTCAGCACATCTAACGAGTGGTCCGTATGCTGGAATCAGCATAAAAGAGATGTGGTCTGAGTGTTCAAGAATGGGGCTTTGTGGAGATCCTTAACCATATAAGTGTGGTAAGACCATTTGGACCTCTTCCATCCTTGTCAATGGGAGTGCTAACCTTCTTTCCTTTCTCTTTGTGGCAAAGTCCGCATTCTGGTGGAATTAAGGAAGAGCTGACTTGAATTTTGCATGTTTGAAATCTCCAGCGACAATAAACAGTCTGAGTGTGAGTTGTTTATCTCACTGATGGCTCTGTAAAGTTCGGCCAGCGGGTTGTTTACGTTATCACTGGGTGGAATGTACACTGCAACTGTGAGCACAGTGTTGAATAAAATGTTACAAGTGAGTTGTAACTACAAACCAGCACATTTCCCAGGTCTAGTAAGATCTGAAAGTAAAAGACATGAGCACCTGTTGTTTCAATGCTCATGTTTGGATATTTGGAGTGAAAGTTGGGCTACTACTACAGAGGATTTGTTGGGGGTCGAGAAAAGAGAGAGCGGGTGAGTATGTGTGAGCGAATGCTAATAGAGGAACTTCACCAGGTCCTGATCCGGTTCCACATTGAGAGGAATGTTGCGGTTATTCCCAAGTCTGTCAATCCAGGGAGAATCAAAGAAAATTTCCAGGTAAACACATTCATGTTTATATTTCTGAATTGTTTGTATAGTGTACTTTTTATACTGTACTGTTGATATAGTTTTTATTCTATTCTATTGTTTGTTTGTTTTTTATTATTTTTGCTGCTCTTACCTTTATGTTCTGTCCACTTTCTGCTGTGACAATGCAAATTTCCCACTTGTGGGACTAATAAAGGTTTGTCTTATCTTATGTAAATCTTCACATAAAAGAAACACACACTGTATCAAGCTTTTAATACTGCTGTTTTTGGATACAGGTCTTTGATTTTAAGCTGAGTAAAGAAGATATGAACACAATTATGAGCTTCAACAGGAACTGGAGAATAGCTACATTTGAGCGGTGAGTTAATGTTGAGACATGGTTGAATCTCAAATGGCTCCCTGGACCATTTATGGTACACTTCACAAATCTTTTGCCTTTTATAATCAAATAATGCACTGAGACTGAGAGGTTTGACTCACAGATGAATTTCAAATGTGTCATTTGGGCATTTAATGGAATCTAGTTGGATGTTTAATCTGTTACTACTTGAGGAGTTCACTATATAGCCTTTATCTGTGTCTGAAATATAAAATGGGATTATAAGAACAATACAGTCTTCCACAATCTGCCCATAAATACTGCTGGACAGTTTAGATTACTACATTAGCTGGATGTACTTAATTAACTATAACTAAACATGTCTTGCCTGAACAACTACATGTAGAAGAATCTACATGTCACAAAGGGCTCAGGTAGTGAGGCGCAGATGCAGGTTTCCATGTTACTCTTTAATTTATTTGCAAAAACAAACACAAAGAAGGCTCGAAGGCCAATGCACAAAGCAAACACAAATAACTCGGGGCTAAACACAAACTCTTAGGTAGCGTGAGGGTAGACCGACCCTGGGATGCATCCCAAGAGAACTTACATCTAAACACAACACAGACCTCAACTAATGATGGTATACAATCAGTTCAACTTAAACTAACACCAGCTGAGACTAAACCATATGAATTTAGCCACCGTGCACAGACACTTTCAAAATAAAAGTTCCACATATAACCAACAATGGCGGCCTCTAGCGGCCGCTGACCGGGGATGTTACAGTAGCATGAGAGGAAAACAGTCCAAATGTAAATTTTTTCCTGAATTTTCTCTTTAATGGGAAGTTTATGCAACTGGTGGATGATGATGAGAAAATGTCTGAATTAATCTACTAATTTATGCATTTGATTACTGTTCAGTAAATAGTTTCTATTCCATGCACTAAATAGTTTGAAACAGAACTTCTGTTTGAAACCAAATGACACTCTTACCTTCTCATTTAGGGGTACTAAGCACAAGGATTTCCCACTACATGCAGAACACTGAGTTCCAGTCCTGACCTGCACAGCCAGAAGAGTGCTTCTTTCTAGAAAACAACTAAACAATAAAGTAAATCAATTCTCATTGTATTAATGATTAACTCAGTCTTTAAACTGTAATTTCCTAAGGAGAAGCAAACCATAGAACATGTATCTGTGTAAAACATTTTTCTGTTGTAGGATCAGAATCATTTTGATTTTCACAAATCACGATCACGCACATGGAATTAAGAGAGAAAGCAAGAGCACTTTGTCTGAAAAAGGGCAGATGTTCAAGAACGGATTAGCTGAAGGGACCCTTTTACTGCCCCAAGGACCCCTCTTCATTTTACGACCCCCAATTTACCCACTTAGAGACTCCAGGACATACCAGGCCGTCTTATCACAATCACCTATCTCACCCTTCACTCCCCCTCCATGCACCAAGAAGAAAAACAGAGACATTCCTGCAATTTTCTTTAAAAAATTACTTATTTCTGTAAACTTACTTTATGTAAATGACGATCCTGTGTGCTAACTCTCCCCATTTAATCAGCAAATAACCCTGGTATCAACCAGATTACTAGAAAATCATAGCTCTTCCTCAAGTTTCTTCTTTCCTTTATGATAAAATAAATCATGTTTAGTCTTGAAATGAACAGTGAGTTATATCCATGCTTATACTATTACTTTCACTTCAAGAAGTGGCCTTGGAACACTAGATGCAATGTTCTAATTTTAAGGGAAGGCAATGCTGAAGGTGAGTCATAAAATCAGCCATGTGCTCCGAGACAGAGGACAACAGATTTAATTGATTTTAACTCACAAACTTAAAGATGTAAACTTTTGGGGAAATCATAACTGTTGATGACTAAAGGGAATTGTAACAACATGATATTCATGCATTTTAAGGTTTGTTTTGAATATGGTTACAATTAGAATACATCTGTAAAGCCATAATCTGTGAAATGTTTGTGGAAAGTATAACATGTTTGGTATCTACCTGACTGCTAGATCACAACAGAACCAAAATCACAAGTTTCAATATCCAGTTACTAACTATATGAGAGTTATGAACTTTATTTCTGTTAATGAGAAGTTCCACATTTAGTAGAATCGTAAAGTGACTCCTTCCTCCCAGCCTAAGGGACCCCCCTTTGTGACTGGTCTGGCCTTGTGATTGGCTAGCAGTTGAGGAAGATGGGGGGGGGGCAAGTACCCTCAGGCACGGAGCATAAAGGCACCAGCCACAGTCCACTCAAATTGCGCAACAGAAACGGAGCTGCAGAAGGAGCCGGACCGAGCAAGACTTCAAGACCAGCCGACCGCTCCACTGCTTCATCACCTCATTCTCTCTGAATGCAACTCTGAAGCTTCAAGAAGCTCCAATCTTCATCCAATCCTGTTGAACTCTGAACAGACTCTAAAACTCCAAAGCCAATTTCACTCCAACTCCGACTGAATAAGTATACGGTTCTTCTCCTTCTGATCACTTCACTTGGTGCAGGCTGACTACATGCGCGCTAACCTGTGTTAATTACTGAAGTTGTGTTGTTTCATGAGGCTCGCTGTTCAGGGACTTTCAGTAACTTTCAGTAAGCTTATCAATACCATTATTCCATAATGCTGAACTATCTCGCTGGCCAAATAGTTTATGCCGGCTTCCGTAATAAACGCTGCTTGATAGAAAACCCCTAATTGATAAATAATTAATCAAGTAATAAATGATTATTAACTGAATTAATGAATATAGTGGTGAATCAGCAGAAGCAATTCCTATCTATATTCTGGTGGAGAAAAAGTCAACTAAGCTAAATTTCCTTACATATTTGGTTGAATATAGTAGTGAATCAGCCCTTGGGTGACTCCTAAAATAAATTGAGCTAAATTTTCCTACACTGTGAAGAAGTCTGAATTAAAATTAAAATGTAAAATGTTTTAGAGAGAGAATTTCTATTGAAGGAAAATTTCCAATGGTCCCAAAGGGGGTGACAAAGCTCAATGCCTTTTTATATGCAATACATGTGTCACAGACTGATTACAACATCAAAACAAAAGGGAAGTTTCAAAAACATACATATCAACACTTTTGCTGTTTTTCTGACTGCAGTTTCCGTGACAATACTGCAGGGTACTTGCAGTTTTACACAAATGCACTGAAGTGCAGTACACTATTATTTTATAAATGCATTATATTAGTGTAGTTTAACTGCAGTGACTGAAGGCAATAATAATTCAGTACAAGTGCAAACATCTTCTTCTTCTACTTCCGGCTGCTCCCGATTCGGAGTCACCATAGTGGATCATCCATCTCATTTCCTTCTATCCTCTGGATCTTCCTCTCTCACACCAACTGCTTGCATGTCCTCCCTCACCACATCCATAAAACTCTTACTAGACCTTCCTCTACTCCTCTTCCCTGCAGCTCCATCCTCAGCATCCTCCTTCCAACACACTCCGAGTCTCTCCTCAGCATCCTCCTCCCAACACACTCAGTCTCTCCTCAACATCCCAACACACTCAGAGTCTCTCCTCAGCACATGTCAAAAAAACCAATGCAATCTCACCTCTCTGAGTTTCCTCCAAAAGGTCCAACTTGAGCTGTCCCAATAATAAACTCATTCCTGATCCTGTACATCCTCATCACTCCCAGTGCAAATCTGAACATTTTCAGCTCTGCACCTTCAGCTCTACTTCCTGTCTTTTCGTAAGTGCCACCGTCTCCAAACCACCAAACCAGAAACACAGCTGGTCTCACTACCGTCTGCTACATCTTCCCTTTCATGCCTGCTGGTCCCTGCTTGTCACATATCACTCCTCTCTTCTTTACCCCTCTTTTACACTTTCTGTTACTCTAGACTGTTGACCCCAAGTATCTGAACTCCCCCATCTTCTCCAGCTCTTCTCCCTGCATCCTCACCATTCCACGGTCCTCCCTCTCGTTCACGAACAGGTATTCCTTAGTCCTACTGACCGTCATTCCTCTCCTTTCCAGAGCATAGCTCCATCTCTCCAGGGTTTCTCAACCTGCTCTGTACTCTCACTACATTTACATTTCCGGCGCCCCCAGCGAGTGGCAGCCTGTTACGGCAGCTCTACTCATTTCTGAGCTTCTTTCTTATTTTCCTTTTTGTATTCTCATAACTTTTTAACTTAAGTCTTAGCAATTAAAATCTGACACCATGCACTACCGTTTTGTGCTAGTATCTGGTCATTTAATATAGTATTTTACTCTATTGTTTTCTTAATTTTTGCTGCTCTTCACTTTGTACTGTCCACATTCTGCCATGACAAAGCAAATTTCCCACTTGAGAAACTAATAAAGGTTTATCTTGTTTTATTTAACAGACGCATTTATCCAAAGTGACTTCCATTCCCTAACTACAGGGGGCAGTCTCCCTGGAGCAACCTGGGGTTAAGGGTCTTGCTCAGGAACCCAGTGGTGGAATGCTGAAGGTAGGATTCGAACACACGAATCCAGAGGCAAGTATCCTACCCCATTGGCCACCCCCCCCCCCCTCCCCCCCTCCCCAGGTTCTTGTGGAAATGAATTATGACACTTTGGTACATAAATGCCATTAATGGATACATTCATTAGTATTATTATTAAAAAATAATAACAATTATAAAAATAATAATAATAATAATAATCATCATCATCATCATCACCATCATAAGAAAAAGAAGAAGAATATTAAGCCTTTTGACACCTCATTCCTGAAAACCCAGACAGGACAGGGATTAAAACTGCCGTCTTGAATTTTATCTGTAACTTTATTCATTTTTTTTTGTTGCATGAGAGCAATTCATACAGAGTCAGAAACCACAGCTGAGGTCACTTAGTTACTCGACACACTATAAAGCATGTGTGTGATGATCTAGACATGTAGTTAGCACACAGTGCTAATCAGTGGGATTGATTGTTAACTGCATTAGCCGTATAGCTCTGAAACTAAAGAAGCCAACCAAATATATCTTGGCTTTTACAAGGTCACTAACAGCTGGTGGTCTTGTGTTGCCCCTGCAATCAGAAGATGACACTAGCACTGCTAGTGTCCTCACTGAGGTTCCCTTGAGTAAGGTACTGTCTCCACACACTGCTCCCGGGGCGCCCCTCACTGGTAGCAGCCGACTGTGGTCAACAGTGCTGGCAGGTCGCATGTTATTGATTTTATGACAGAGGCTGTGGGCCGGTGGAAATTTGAACATGGGCCGCAATTGGCCCCCGAGCCAGACTTTGGACATGCCTGATCCAGGGTATCCTCCTGAGACCCGGTAATTCATTTTGTGCAAGTTTTTGCTTATATCTCTCATACTATACAGGCCAATTTGCAGAGTCCTGATTTGTCTTAGAGAGGACAACAGTAGCTTTAAAATGATGTCACATGTGTGGGGGTGTGACCTTGCCAACTCCCCCTTTCCTGTCTTTTCAAAATGACTGGCATCGCCACAAGCACATTTTATGGAAGAAAGAAAGTTAAGCATCATAATTAGGTTCCCTTGAGTAAGGTACTGCCCCCTCATTGGTAGCAGCCGACTGCTTCACTTGGTGACTCGGTCAAATGAGTTAAATGCAGAGAACGAATTTCACACTGTGTGATGTGCTGTGGTGCGTTCACCCGTTAGTGTAAGGGGCCATTTTACTTTAACCATCCAGTGGGAGTGGCCTTGTTAATGGAATTCAAGGGGCATACAGGTTTACTGCCAGGAGGTCGAATATCACATCTGGATTGGCATAATTGCCCGATGTGTCCTGTTAAGACAAAATGATGGACGAAACAGTATACGTTGAGTGTCCCTTTAAAGTGGGCGTGTCTCGCGGGCCCCAGGACTGGGCCCAAATGTCTACGAGAACTATGAGAAATCACGGCAGTAAAGGTGCCACCAGCTTCATGGCGCTTCTGCAGAGAGACGGACCCAGTCTGAACCAGTTGGGAGCGGTTTATGGCAACGTCTGCACACAGCTGGAGGGGCACGAAGGAGAGGAAGCGCTCAGATTCCTCCACGGGATTTCGATGAGATTCGAGCGGAATTTAGGAATGTTACTACAGCTGCAGTCTTTCCGCTCCACCTTCTGCTGACCGTGATTCGCTGCTGTTTTTCTCCTCTGCAGGAACACTGGCTTACCTCAAACTGATATTACTGTGAAAGCCTGTATTGTTCTTATTATCAAAGCTACTTCTACCTGTAACGGGACGGCGGTGAGGTGAGCAGCCTGGGTTACTGCTTGGGTTTCCGCCGGGTTCTCCAGTTTCCTCCCACAGTCCAAAGACATCGTTAGTTGTATTGGAGATGCTAAATTGGCCCTAGGTATGTGTGTATGTGTGTGTGTCTACCCTGGTGACCTGTCTGCACTGGTGACCTGTCCTGCCCTATGAGGGATAGTTTCTAGTAATGCCCCCCACCCTGGTTGAGGATACATAATTCAGATAATGCATGGATGAATGGATGTTGCCATATCAGCACTCATTTAAGGCCTCTGAGCCACAAGGGGGCTCCAGCAGTATGTGCATGAAAGCCAATTTTATGTTTACGTCAACATTCAACAAGATAGTTCTTTTGCAATTTTAGTCTACAAACATATACGATTGGTTCATTTACTGCAAATAAGACATCCACAAATTTTCAGAATAGGGCATGTTATTTTATTATTATGTCTTTAATATTTTTGTGACTATTATTCAGGGCTTTAAATGACTCAAGACTTAACTTTACTGTAAAATGATATGAAGTGGATTCAGTTTTTTAAAATGATTCAATTAAATGTTGTATTGAGGAGATTTTTTTCGTTTTCTGATGTAGGTTTAGTTGCTTAAGCCAGTGGTGGAACACGTTCACTCATTTATGCTCTGGAGGAGGTGTCTCAGCCTCCTGTGAAATTCCCAGGCTGACTGAGGCTGGAGCTCCACTGGCTGTGTCCACTAGAGGACACCAAAGCTCCGGGTCTGGACCGAATGATCCAGTGCAGGGGTGTCCAAGTGTTTTGCAAAGAGGGCCAGGTTTGGTGAGGTGAAAATGTGTGGGGGCCGACCATTCAGCCTGACATTCTTTGAACCATTAATATTAAATGCAAATGAACTATTTAATTAATTTTTTATTGCAAATGGCATACTTTTTATTTATTCACAGAAAACACAAATAAGTCTAAACCTGTTTTACCAAAATCACTCCGCCTTTCATATTTGAAGAACACATAAAATGAAGAAAAAATCTGTCTGGAAAAAAACTTTCGGAAAGATTAAACATAGAAAGATTAATCTAGGTTCATTTGAAACATTACATATTATTCACTATTAAATGCTCATTATAAACTTCTAAATTCAAAAGATGTGAACAGGAAAAGGTTCCTCCCATTCAGAAGCACAAAACATTGAGGGCCGTATGAATCGTGTATCACTCGTGCTTTCGTTGTTCAACTGACAATCAAAAAACGAAAATATGTTATTTGATTCTGAATCGGATATCAAAAATGAAAAAGGCCTTTTTTTAATTTTATTTTAATTTTAAACTACGAAATGGCAAAACGGGCTGCCGGGCCGAATTTGATTTTAATATTTAATTTGTCGGGTTTACAAACCCGGTTTGATTGTCATTTGAAAAACGAAAGAACAAATGATACACGGCTTAAAAAGACTCAGTGAATATTCAAAACTGTGGTTTTGATCATCACAAAAACAATAAATTCACTAAGATTTTAGAATTTATTCACCTCAGAAGACAAAAAACAAATACATTTCCCTAATGTGACGCGGTGAGAGTGCGTCCACAAACTGCTGCCTTCTTCTGGTGAAATATATACTAGCTTTTTTGTACACGTGTATTTTATACTGTGGTCCACAGTGTATCCTCCTGAGACCCGGTAATTCATTTTTGTGCACTGTAGTACACATTTAGTTTTTGCTTATATCTCTCATACTATACAGGCCACTTTGCTAAGTACTGATGTGTCTCAGAGAGGACAACAGTAACTTTAAAATGATGTCACATGTGCAGGGATGTGAAGTTGCCAACCCCTCCTTTCCTGTCTTTTCAAAATGACTGGCATCTCCACAAGCACATTTTATGGAAAAAAGAAAGGCAAGCATGATAATTATATTTAAAATGTTTTTTAAAGTGATATTTGGATTAATTTCCCAAAATGAACATCTAATAAATAATTTTAGTAAGTTTTCAGAACTAAGCCTAATTAGTTTCACAGTGCAGATGACTGTTAATATTTACTGTTGTCCTCATCAGGACTTAGTATTTGTGTTTATTTCACTTTTGTATGTATGTATGTATGTATGTACGGTGGTGTGAAAAAGTGTTTGGCCCCTTCCTGATTTCTCTTTTTTTTTACGTTTGTCGCAATTAAATGTGTCAGATCATCAAACTAATTTAAATATTAGTCAAAGACAACACAAGTAAACACAAAATGCATTTTTTAAGTGAAGGATTTTATTATTA
>JBBJLS010106710.1:4263-19416 GCA_037577275.1 Bryconaethiops microstoma
ATCTGGTGGCTACTACCCTGCTCGTTCTGATCCACTAGACAGTATTGGATTTCTCCCCCTCCGAGCAGACGGCGCATTTAATTCAAGCTATACTTGGAAAGCGGGGATGAATCAGAAAGTCAGCAGAAGGGTGGGTTTTCGATTTCCATCGTTATTCTTTTTTCTTTTTTTCTTTTTTTTTTTTTACAGTGAAAAAAAGATTTCATGTATGGTGGCAGTTCCAGAACACTGTATGACAATGTTATTATAACAGTTTTCTGTTCCTGTTCTATGCAATCTGAGGCCCATGGCACATACTGACATAAGTGTACATAAATAACTCACAATAATGTTCAGGTTTTTTTTTCCATTCAATCCTAGTTATACCAGTGAGGAAGTATAATCATTATAACATATAATGATTATACTTGAATATAATATATCAATACATAAAATAAACTTTCCTTAGTGTTGTAAAAATGTTTTTCCTGTTTTCTTGAAAGAGGGCTTGTCTCTTGTTTGTAAAAAAAAAGCTAATTAAAGACACTAAATAATGGCAAAATGTGTGTGTGTGTGTGTGCGTGTGCATGCTTGGTTGGACTTACACTTGTATGTGTGCCTTGTGGAGAAGATTTTGACTTTGATAGACTAACATGGTTGGAGATTGGACCGTAATTAACTTATCTTTCACTTGCCGGCCAAATTAATCACAGCACTACGACAAGTTTTGCCTCATTAACCGTTATCTGCCTAAAAATACTAATCGTGTTGAACAGGCTGCGCAGAGGACATTTGACAGAGAGAGCAACGGGTTCTCAACCATGCCAGATTACTTTCGTCCCATCAAATCTCTGGCATGCAATGTTTTTTTTCATTTCCTAATTTGCTGTTTGATTTCAGGGGCTGAGAGCTTTAGATGTTACTATTGATAATGTGAAACACAGCAGAATCTGCTTAACACTACTTATTACGCTAGTAGATATGGGCAAAGCATGACACTGTGATTGTTTTACTTTATCACCAACAAAAGTGAATGTATTTCCTTTTAACTTTACACTCATTTGGTCAATTTATCAGAAACCCTTCCCTTGGAGCTCTGCCTTGCTAATGTATGGTGTGGGGACTATAATCTGGCTATTGATCTTCTTGTCCTTCATTTTAAATTATTTACAGCATTTAGCAGGCACTTTTATCCAAAGCGACATTTGTATACATTTGTCATACATGAACACATCACAGTGTGAACAGCATGAACTTCCTTCTCTGCATTTAATCCACTCACCAAGTGAATCAGTGGGCAGCCAGGAACGCAGAGCCTGGGGAGCAGTGTGTGGGGACGGTACCTTGCTCAAGGGTACCTCAGAGGTGGCACTAGCAGTCCTGGAATACGAACCCACAACCCTCCAATCGCAGGGGCAACTCCCTAACCAGTAGGCCACCAACTGCTATGCCAATGGCTAGTTGTCTTTTTTTGGGAGGAAAAGAGGGCTAAATGGCAATATATTTTTGTTGAGAGTGGAGGATGGACATGTAATTGTTGAGGTGGTATTTAGATTTGCCAATAAGTAAGCATCAGAATTATCAGAATGACACATCCGGGTCTATTTGAGATCCAGGTCTAAATAAAAAAAAACAAAAAAACATTCTGAGTTATAGCCTTGGACACCTAAACTTTGTGATGTGCCTGGTGGCTTCATATTACTGTTACTTCATATTAACAACATATAATATGATAATATTCATTATATATGTCTCTTATTTCATGTTGATACTCAAATCAAAGTACAGCACTGATCAAAATATCCTCTTGTCCATGCTCACACACTCTGATCCGTCTCATGAGCCATGCTTCTTGTACCACTAAAGAACAGACCTCCCATGGTGTGTGTAAATATTTAATTGGTAGTTCATTTCTACATACATGAAGATTAGCATATTAAAGAGATGTCTGCTTCTGTGGTAGGCATCAGATGTTCCTACCTATTTTAAGTGGATGCCATGTGAAACACTGCATGAGTGCAATTCCAGAAACTCCATGACTGTGTAAAGTCACAGGACAGTAAATTGCAATCAGTTTTTCAGCCCTCAGTCATGCTGTCAATGCAAACACAAGTCAATCCATTCTCAGCATTTTGGATGTTTCATTTTAACAACCCCATCCCAGAGAAGAGAGGTGGGCACTAATGTGAGGCTTGAGGATGTATTACACAATTGTGGGGCTTTGATAGCCCTGTTTACACTCATTAGGATCCAATCTACATGATCACAGCATGTGTTTATGGACAAGATTAAGGTATGGAACAAGAGTAAGAGCCTGTAGGACCTAAAATAGACCTTATTTATGAAATTGTCCATTGCTAAATATTTGCACTTTTTTGACCTGCATGTTAAGTTTGAAGATTACTGTTGCTGGCACGACTTAAAAATACTTCCTGCTTTCCTGTATGTGCTATTTTGAACACTGACAGCAACAAGCAGATGCTAGACTCGCACATCATGTTCCTGCTGTGCAATATGTTTCCTTAATTAAATCTGTTTGTTGGTATTAATGAAAGCTCTGTACCTGCCGTGCATCTTTTAACTGGATCTCAGCCTCGCTGTTGGCATCCTTAAGTAAGTAATCCATCGTTAATGTGGAAGAAATTCATTACAGGTTTTATCTATTGCGGGAATAAGCTTATTACTACTAGCCTACTTTTGACCTCTTCCTCGAAGCGCTAAATGATTAAGCAGGGAACCCAAAAGCTCAAGAGCTTTCAAATGCCTGACTAGACCTTGAAAACTGGTCAACAACCCCTTTACGAATGCGGAATGCTGCTGCTAATTGCCTGCACTCACATATTTTCTGGGAGTCAACGCTGCTCTTCAGTTCACAGCTTGCTTCAAGTATGCCTTGACATGTAAATCGCATGCTCTTCATGCATTATGCATGTGCAATTTGTATGCAAAACGGTGAGGCTTCGTTCTTAACGATATTTCTATGTCGTCAAGACTCCCAGTGTCAACCACAGAGTCGTTTTTCAAGAACACCACCATGCTGTCACGTGTGCGAGGATGTTGGGGTGGATTAAGTCTTTAAGATTTTGTGTGATGCAGCAGGACGTGGTGCTGGATGTCTTTCACGTGAAAGAGCGAGACGTTACAATCCATACATGCCTTAGGGGCATGCCAGTCGTCCCACTCACAAAGGCCAGCCAAAAGCTGGAGAAAAGTCCCTGTAATCCTGTGTGCGACAACACAACAGGCCGAGCCTTGCCATCGCATCAGTGTCTGACCCTTAAATGCCTGCCTCGAATAGGAAAGAAAATATGATTGACTGATGTTAAAGGTTTGCAGCAAGTAATTATATAATGACACAAATGACTAGAATTAGTAACATAATGAATTGCACTCATGTCTGGTTTACAGACTGTATCGACTGATTAGAGTTTGCATTTGTTTCCAATCGTTTCAATCTCAAGCTGTAGCCAGGTTTCCATCCAGCCATCAAATCACATTCAAGCAGATAGATGGGGTTCCATCAGCCCTGTGCAAACATCAAATGTGTAGAAACACTTCTGAGAAATAAGACAAATCTTTAGTGCTAAGTAGCCTATTGATCTTGAATTCTGTCTGAATTTTAAATAATTTGAGCTTGGATGCTGATCATACTGGCAGATATAATAACTCAGAAAATGTCCTCCTTATTTTTATCACTGTTTAATATCATAGTTGTGACATCCCCAGTCAGCGGCTGCTAGAGGCCACTGTTATTTAAGTTTGTTAAAGGACTTCTAGTTTGACTCGGGGTGTGGTCTCATCCCTGGTCGGTTTACCAAGTGTTTTGTATTAAGCCCACAGTATATAGGCTGTCTTTGTGTTTCCCTCCTTTGTCGGTTCACCCTCACGCATACCCCGTGTTGTGTCTGTTTGGACTCTCCATCTTTGCTTTGAGTTTTTCGGCCATCGTGCCGTTTACTTTGAGTTTTGAAAATAAAGAGAAAAGGAAAAAAAACGGGCACAGCCCAAGTGTGACAACAGTTTCGTTTCGTTTTTTATCTTTAAGATGATAAAAAAAGGAAATAAAGTTTAAACTTTTATCTCCTATAATCTGCTGCCTTTGTTTGGTTGACCAGGAGCAGAACCTCGTATTCAGTTGCTTTTATATTTGTACATTATTTATTACTTTTTTTCACAAACATATTTCTGTTTTGTAATTTATCATATTTCATTTTACCTACAAGAGAATCTATCCACTTCAAGGGAGCAATCCAAGTTTGGTAGGATCTAGTTATTGTAACAGTCCTGATCTGCGACCACCAGGGGTCACTACGGAAGAGAACTGGATAATCCCTCTAGACCAAGGATCAACAGGGGTCGCTGTTTCTTGTGGGGTTTATCAGATACACAGCTGAAAGGGTTTAACCCCAATCACTCTCCCTCATCACCCATTGGTCCATACTGAATATAAATATCTGTCTCTGGGTGATGAGGGTTGAGAAGCATTGAATGTATTTTGATGGACTCTTGCATTTCTTGGAAGGACCTTGGATTCTTATGGTTAGTTTTGTTCTTTGCATTCTTCTTAGGAAGATTCTTGAAGTGTTTAGTTTAAGTTTGTAATTGGCCCTCGAGCCTCTTTTGTTTCTTTGTTTTCTATTTTCAATAAAAACCCTAAAACTCAGGAGGTCTACCTGCGTCTGTACCTTTCCCTACTGGATTTAGAACCCGAACATTACACCATTCTTCAGATCCATTATGGATTCCTGGGCTAATGTCAGAAGACCATCAAGATGTCCATACAGAGTTTCTTCTCTTGCTCCAATGAAGCTGAAACCAGTTCATTTAAGAATACTATAAGAGAAAATAACTTTTGAGCATTCCTGTAAAAGAGTTGCTTTACAAATTCTTACGTCTTCTATTTGATGCTCAAGCTTGGTTTTTGATTTGGTCAAAGTGTTGACATTGTCTGTCACATGTGTATGAAAAACAGACTTGCCGATTCAGTAGTTTGCCCATGTGTAGTGTGTTGGATGAACCCAAGTGCAGACAGACATGAGGGGGTTGGTAGAACACGCACTTTGATCTGTGAACATTCACAAAGTGAAGATTTCCACCGGAATCAACGTTAACAACACACAGTAAGATATAAACAGGTGTGAGTACTCACGGAATCCAGGGTTGACCAGACGGGTGAGCAGAGATGAGACTCAGTGACTGAGCAAGGTGACACTACCAGCTTCCTGTTTATATACCCAGTGGCATGCGTCGCCTCCGTGCGAGTCACGTGACTAGTGTGTGTGACAGTACCCCCCCCCTCCAGGACCAACACCAGACGGATCCGGTTGGGAGGATACCCGACAATGGTAGTCCTGGATGAGAGATGAATCCAAGATAAACCGACCAGGAACCCAAGACCCAAGCCTTCCCAGTCAAATAGGTACTGAGTGCCACGGCCATGGCGTCGCGAATCAAGGATCCACCAGAAGATATACGCAGGACCACTGTCAATGATCCAATGCAGAGGAGGGTCCGGAGCAGCAGGAACCAGGAGTGATGTGGTGAAGGGCTTCAATTGTGAGGCGTGAAAGACGGGGTGAATCCGGAGAGAGGCAGGCAGCAGGAGCTGGAAGGTGACAGGGTTAATCCTGTGAGTGATCCAGAAGGGTCCCACGAAGTGGGGTGAAAGCTTCTTGGATTCAGTGTGCAAGTGCAGATTACTTGTGGAAAGCCAAACCTTGTCACCAACATGGAACAACCATCCCGGAGGGTGCCGGCAGTGATGTTGAAGTGTGTAGCATGTGTTGCCCCAATGGATGGCATCACGGGCCTGCTGCCAAAGCCGCAGACACCTGCGGACCGACTGTTGGGCCGACGGTACATCAATGTCCGGTTCTTGATAGTCAAACATCGGAGGTTGGAAACCGTGGCATACCCTAAAAGGACTGAGACCCGTAGCCGAGGAGGTGAGGAGGTTATGCGACAATGCAGCCCAGATGAGGTAGCGGGCCCAGGAGCTCTGGTGATCAGCGCTTCAGTTGTTGGTTGGTCCACTCCGTCTGACCGTTAGTCCGAGGGTGATAACCAGATGATAGACTGCAGGTAGAATTGAACAGATGGCAGAAGGGCTTCCAGAACTTGGCTGTGAACTGGGGCCCTCTGCCCGAGACCATACCCTTGGGGAACCCATGCAAGCGGACTACATGCTCAATGATGATCTCTGCAGTGACTTTGGCTGGGGAGTCCGGGAAGAGCCACCAGGTGCACCGCCTTGGAGAATCTATCCACGATGGTGACAATGGTATTTTTTCCCTCGGATTCGGGCAGGCCGGTGACAAAATCCAGCACGATATGCGACCAAGGGTGATGGAGCACCAGAGGAGGCTGAAGCTCCCCCGAGCTGGGCTGATTGGAGGTCTTGGCCCTGGCACACACTGCGCACGCCTCGACAAACTCCTGGACATCCGATGCCATTTTGGGCCACCAAAAGGCACACTGGAAAAATGAAAGAGTTCATTGAAAGCCGCGGTGACCCGCAATGGCAGATGAGTGGGCCCACTGGAGTGTCTCTGATCTCAGACCAGTGGGAACGAAAAGTTGTCCAGATGGAGTGCCTGCTAGTGGGGGCTTCAAGGCCTGCCCCTGGCGAACTCGGTCTTCCCACTCCCACCTGAGAGGCGAAACAACAATGTGAGGTGGAACGACAGACACGGGGTCCGTCTGGGGGCTCTCCAATTGGTGTTGACAAGAGAGGATAGAATAAATGAAACTGTTCAAAGAACAGTGTCCACCGCCTGCCAAGGGTTCAGTTGTTTTGCCTGCTGGATGGTTATCAGGTTTTGATGGTCGGTCAGTAACGCCATTCCTCCAGAGCCCACTTGATAGCCAACAGCTCGCGGCCCCCTACCCCATATCGCTGCTAAGTGGGATAAAATTTTCTGGAGAACATACTACACAGATGTAGTTTCTGGTCTGGACCTCGTTGATAGAAAATGACTCCTACACCCACATCGGATGTGTCCACTTCCACAACGAGTGGCTTGGCAGACTCCGGGTGCAAGAGGATGGGTGCAGAGGTGAAGAGTTGACAGAGGCGGTGAAGGCATGTGGCTTCGGGAGTGAGGTGGAAGGAGGTCCGAGTAGGTCTGGTGAGGGCAGTAAGAGGTGCTGTGACTGAACTAAAGCCCCGGATAAAGCATTTATAGAAATTCGCAAACCCCAGAAAACGCTGAAGCTGCTTAAGTGAATTGGGTAGAGGCCAATCACACACAGCTTCCAGCTTCTGGAGATCCATGGCTACACTCTGAGGAGAGATGACAAATCAAAGAAATGTGGTGGAGCGCTGGTGGAAAGCGCATTTCTCCAACTTACAGAACAGTCAATGGGCCAGCAACCTCTTTAAAACTGCCTGGACATGCTGGGTGTGTTCTTCCTTGGTCTTCAAATAGATGAGGATATCATCAAGGTACGTGAGGCACCAGCGACCCAGCATGTCCCTGAGGACATCATTGATAAACTGTTAAAAGGCTGCCAGACTGTTGCACAAGCTGAAGGGCATAACCAGAGTCTTATAATGGCTGGTGGGAGTTATAAAAGCCGTCTTCCACTCGTCACCCTCCCTGATGCGATTGAGATTGTAAGCGCTCCTGAGATCCAACTTGGTGAAAAGGGAAGCACCAGAGAGGGTGTCCAGGGCAGTGTTGGTCAGTGGGAGCGGATGATGGTTTTTAATGGTGATCTTATTCAGTCCTTCTTCACCGTCCTTCTTCTTCACGAAGAAAAACCCAGCGGCTGCTGGGGATGAAGAGGGGCGAATGGTCCCATGTCTGAGTCCTTCAGCCATGTACTCCTCCATGTCTCCTTGTTCATCCCTAGATAGGGAGTATAGGTGGCCGCAGGGTGGGGTCGTACCAGGCTGGAGGTCTATGGCGAGGTCATAGGCTCGGTGAGGAGGCAGTTTACTGAAGACTTCCTTCAGGTCCTGATACGGTTTCGGGATGGTGTCAGCATTGACATTGCAGACTTCGGACTCCCCAGAAGAAGAACCTTATGCTGAGACCAGCAGATGAGGGGATCGTGTTTCAGCAGCCAGGGGTGATGGGATGAGGATGATGGGAGGTGACATGAGGTAAGTGATGAAGAAGGGAATCCTCTTTTGGTGCTGATCGATGATGAAGTTTAAGGGCGGTGTTTGGTGAGTGATAGGGCTGGAGTTAAGGGGTCGATCATCAACGACTGTGATATGAATCGCCCGGAATAATGCCTCGGCTCCCACACCCAACTGAACAGCAAAAGAATGATTGCCAGTGACAATGACCCGTTTGTGGCCGAGCTGGATGTGGGCCTGGACAGTAAATTGGGAAACAGTCGGGGTCATGGAGTTGGAAGTGACAGGACAAGGTGAGTTCCTCCCCCTATTCACCTATTCTAACCGTATTCTGGATGGAGAGGATGGTGATCGGAGGAGATGCAATAGGCACACAGGCCCTCGCGATAGTGTCGGTTCCTCTCCGTAGGGTTCAGGGAGGCGCGTCCTAATTGCATGGGTTCCCCGTCTCCTGAGTGGGCCTCTGATGGAGGTGGAGATTCTGAGAATTGAAGAATGTTTAACTTGTTGATCAAATCTTTACCTCAAATTCCTTGTTATTTGCCATCTTGGGTTTAAGTGCTTACAGATGGAACAGCAAGTTGCAGGTCATTTTTCTCCTGAAGAAGTGACACCATCTTCTCCTCAACCTCTTTCTTTTTTGCCAGCGCCTTTGCCAGATCCTCCTTCATTTTCTCAAAATTCTCCTTCATGAAGGCCATTTCCTACTCTCATTTCTCTGCACTCTTCAGAAGAGGCTTGATCTTGAAGTACAGCTTCAACTATGGCCAATGTTTTACATTCATGAATGATTGGATGTTGTACTGGATCGTAAAGATGGATTCTCTAAATTTGAGATAATCTCATTGAGTTCTATAACAGTAAAGTTTGTGTGTTAATTATTTTACATTACATGTACTTTATATATATTCTAAGTACTTATCTACAAAAAAATATACCACCTCTCCACCATCTTCATAAATTCTCTTCTCATAAGGAAACCACATCCCAAAGTTTCTATCATTGTGACCAGAATTGTTAATTTATCATCTCACATCTCCTCAAGAGTACCCAGCAGACCACCTTAGAAGAAAACCTACCAAAATAAAAAAAAAAACTCTCATATACATAGTTATGTTGTTTTGGTGCATCTACAGTGCCTGGCAAAAATGCCCCCCCATGGCATTCTCTTTATCTTATTCCCTTACTACTGCCACGTTTCCTCTCTTCTCCCCAATGAGGGCAGGTACATATGCTGACTCACATGCTTTAATTCTCTTTATTCTTTCACAAAACAAAACTGGCATGAGGGCCAGAAACAGGACTCATGCTTTAAATATAAGGAGTAGGGAAAACACAACCGAGCATAAGATGATGGTGGACCGACACTAAGGTCCACCACAAATGAACTTAAATAGAAAACCCAAAACTTCAACAACCAATTACCAAACATGGACTTCTCATGCAACCAGTTAGTGGGCTGGAGGCGCGAGCCCGAGTGGGAGCTCTTCCGCGGTCGGACCGAAGGCAAGGGGTCCTCCTCCTCGTCCTTGGAACTCCCATTTTCCAGCAACTCGGCGATGGTGAACTGACTCGTCTTCGTAGGCGAAAACGCGAATATGATGGATGCACTGACAATGCGTGGAGATCACCAACACATTTAGATGAAACCAGTGCCATAAGCTGCGCTGCAAAGCATCCTCAGCTCTACTTCAGACAGTGGTTCGCAAGGAAGCTGTAACAAGGCTTCCAATACCAAAGGCATGTCCCACACTAGAGACAAGGACTTTGACACAGGGCGTAAGCGCATCTATCGTTTTGCCTTCAACACCCACATGGTATGCTGAGATAGCAGCTAGATAAACCAATGTACCTTGAGTAAAAACTGCTTTGACTTTGTGTTGGAGGAGCTACTTGAATCGCTTTCTTCTCTAACAGAGACATTATCTCTGATTGGAGAAAATGTGCCGCTTCTCCAATCAATCCAATCCAATCCTACTGATTGCGAGTATATTATTTCTGAAAAACAAGGCGAGGAGCGTACAAACTGCAGTCTGTACCCTTTTTCGATTGTTCAGAGCACCCATTTCGATTTTATGAACGTCTGCCAGTGTTGTGCTCGCTGTGCGAGCGTGTCCACTGCAAAGAGCGCATTGATGGGTGAATGATAGCGCATTGATAGATTGCTCTGTGGGGAATGGGAGCATTTGAACAGTCTGCCCCGCTGGGGAGCTTATGAGACTGTATGAGATTGTTTTGTTTTGCAACAGAAAATCTTTTGTGTCTAGTGCCCTCGGCTTTCGGCCTGGATGCACTGATGGGTACATGTTTATTACAAATAACAGTGTATTTGTGCTTTTCACTGTGGAGGGGGAGTTTAACAGAACACTGTTCCGAGCCGCAATGGCAGGCTCTCGGAACTGACCCCCACGCTGCAGGAGAGGAGTCGAAGCGGGGAGTGGCTGCGTTTTCCTGTGTAGGCAGGTCTGCAGAGCTTCACCCATCCTCTTTTTCTACTCACAGCGATGTTGCATGAAAGCCCTAGCTGGCCTGAACAGGCCTTTCGGGTCCACTGCAACATCAAGAAGCTGGACTTTTTCACAATGAGAGAGGCTGGATAAAAGTAGTCGGAGGCATAAGCCGGTCACCTCGTCCCACAGCTTTTGATCTGGTGTGGCCGACATCTCGTCCTGGAGCTCAGCTTGATATGCCATTAGTATGGAAGAAGCATTCAAGGCTCGCACCCTGAGGGCCATGGACTTGTATGCCTTGTCCGTCATAGAGGACTGGAACCCGTCTGTCTTCGACGGAAAGCTTGGTGCAGATGAGGTTGAGAGAGTTTTCTGGCCAGGGTGTGGGTGATGTGCTACCAGCAGCTCCACCGGAGGTAGTTTGGACAGCCCATTCTCGTCCATGGCTGCACAATCCGGCATGGCTCATCCCTGGACCGGACTCTTGGAGGAGTACGGCTTCGACCAGGTGTGGGTAGTCTCTTCCAGGCATTCAAAGTAACTGCCTCTCCACGCTTTTCACCCGTGGTAAATTTTTGCCTTCGTACCGAGAACCGGACTTCTCAGGTGGAACGTTGGGCCATGGAATGATCAGCTTTTCGGCCGCACATTTGCAAACATAGTAGTCCTATGGACTGATACTCCCATGTCTCCAGTAGAGCCGCCCGGCTTCTTCAGGGTTAAAATTTGTGAGTTTTGTGATCTTTCCATTTTCTTATAATGGATTTAATGGTGCTGCTTGGGATGTTCGGGGTTTGTGATATTTTCTATAACCCGACCCTGATCTGTACTTCTCACAACTTTGTCTCTGATCTGTGTGGAGAGTTTCTTGGTCTTCATGCTGTCACTTGCTTGATGGTAGCCCTTACTTAGTGGTGTTGGACTGGTGTTGACTCAGAACAAGTGTATATATACTGAGATCTTTTGACACCCAGATTGATCACAGGTTGATCTTATTTAACTAATTTAGTGGCTTTTGAAGGTAGTGGCTGGGGCTTCAAAAGGGGGGTAAAACATATGCACGCCCCACTTTCCAGTTTTACATTTTTTAGAATTATTAAAAACAAGTTTTTAACTTAATTAATCTGTAGTTTATTTTCTAGGTCAAACACCTAAAATCAAAATGAAAGTCCATCTAAATTCCAGGTTACAAAATAGAGAGAATGCCAAGGGGGGTGAATACTTTTGCAAGGCACTGTATGTGATACCAGGTGAAAGGAGGGGGTCCATGTCAGTCAATTCATATTAAATGTGCAGAAGTGTGTCGCAGCAGAGAGTGTGACCTAAAATCAACACAAATATCCATTTTATTAACCGTTTGCACAGGGCTGCATGCATGTAGGGGCAGTTACTCTGATTAGTCACTGGACTGGTGACAGACACCAAGCTCAAAATACTACAGAATAACAGCAATAGAATATGAGCACACATAGCAAACTGATCAATACCACTTCAGCCTTCACACACACATAAAACTGTATCTGCAGATGTATAACAACGTAATATAATCAATACTGTCGTCTCACGCTGGTGTAAACACAGTGCATGTATATGAAAACAATGACAAAAGAAAATACATCTGCAAGTGCAATGAAGGCTGAGAGAGAATGTCAAGAGAGAAAGAGAGAAAGTGAGACACAGAGAGAAAGAGAAAGAGAAAGGAAAAGAGAAAGGCAGAGAGAGGGAGAGAAAGACAGATCGAGAAAGAGAGAGATAGATAGAGAGACAGAGAGAGCAAGGGAGAGAAGCTACTCGAGGTCGTAGCTTCTGAGAATGTCTATAAACATCAAATATCATCTGCGAAATCCGTCAGGAGATAAATATACTGCTGCTGATGTAAGCAAACCCTGTATCTATGGCAACCAGGAAAGAGAAGAACAAATACATCCTTAAGTCTAATGTATGGTAATGCAAGCTTATATTCCAAGCCTGTTCTGCCAGGGACAACAGGAATGTGTCCCCACTGCTGTTTGTGAAGGGCTAATATTTACATCTACATTTATGGCATTTGGCAGACACCCTTATCCAGAGCAACTTACAATCATTAGTTACAGGGACAGTCCCCCTGGAGCAACTGAGGGTTAAGTCTCTTGCTCTAGGACACAGTGGTCGAAACCTGAGACTTTGTGGTCATCGGGTTCACAGGCAAGTGTTTTACCCACTACTACCACCCCATATGTCAATATCATCCCCACCCCTCCCCTGACAAATTCAACCTCCCCCCCATTCAAACACCACAATCCAACCCCTCAGGTTGACAAATACATCTAACAACCACCCTGACAAATTTGAGACCCCCCCCCACAGTGCCTCATTCAACAAATACAATCACGTGGGTGTTGTTTGGCAAATATACCTTATTCGACAAATTCAATTGGCAATTCCTCAAGTCGATAAATACACCAAACAACTTCACCCAAAAAATGTGCCCCCACCCCTTATTCCACAAATACGATCACCAACCCTCCCACAGGTCAACAAATACACCAAATAACCTCCACCCTGAAAAAAAATAAATACAATCACAACCCCCTCCCCAGGAAAGTTTATGTCCCAGGTAACTCTGAATCATGAAATGTTCACTCTGGGTAAAAGGCTGCAGGTGATTTCAGATGGTAGAGTACTCAACATATAAACACTAATACTAAGGAACTGTAGCCTCTCGAATCCTGAACACAATTCAACAAAACAGACGTTTTTTCTGGTTATAGCAGCAGAACCCCCCCCCCCCACACACACCCACACACACACACAAAAACACCCCGTAAACACCACTCCCTCGGAGAGGCCGATTCATGATTTCACTGGAGTGAGGCTATAAAAAATTGAACGTCCGCTGAGCCTTGCTAGCCCTGTTTCAGCAGAAGCACGTGACTAAGTGGAGCGAGTTCCCAGCCGTTGAGACCTACGAGAAAAAGACCTGGTCTGACCAGACAAATTCAGAGCACAGAATTGGATTTTATCTAATAAGCTAATCTTACAACCAGCTTAGCATAGCATGGTGCTAGACTTAACCTCAACTGTTTGGGACTTCATGCTGTAAGACTGGTGAAAATTCCCCAATTCCATCAGTCTGGAATAATGTCAACTAGTTAGTGGGCCAAAAACAATAATACATCTCTGCAGGGTGTGTTATGTAACTCAGGACTAGCCTCACTAGGTTAGCATCAAACTGTCCCTCAGAGTGTAGCTGCTTGATTTCAATAGAGTGTGTTTATCAAATGAGGGCGGCCTGACGACACCTCTCATGAGGTTTTAGGGATTTAACTGATTTCATTAACCGACAGGAGGAATTCTTAGTTCATTTGTTAAGTGAAGGAACCCTAAAATGACCACAGGGGGTGTGTGTGGGGGGGGGGGGCTAAGACTATATAGTACAGCAGAAATTGGGGGTGTAACAATCCATAAATATCATAATACCTCAACAGCACATTCACATAATATCAGTGGGGTGTAATGAGTGGGATATAATCAATGGGGTATGATCAGTAGAGTATGATCAGTGGGGTATAATCAGTGGGGTAAAATCAGTGGGCTATTATCAGTGGGGTATAATCAGTGGGTTTTAATCAGTGGGTTATAATCAGTGGGGTATTATCAGTGGGGTATAATCAGTGGGGTATAATCAGTGGGGTATGATCAGTGGGGTATGATCAGTGGGTTATAATCAATGGGGTATTATATGTGGGGTATAATCAGTGGAGTATGATCAGTGGGGTAGAATCGGTGGTGTATAATCAGTGGGTTATAATCAGTGGAGTATGACCAGTGGGGTATAATATGTGGGGTATAATCAGTGGGTTATAATCAGTGGGGTATAATAAGTGGGTTATAATCAGTGGGTTATTATCAATGGGGTATTATCAGAGGGGTATAATCAGTGGAGTATGACCAGTGGGGTATAATCAGTGGGGTATAATCAGTGGGTTATAATCAGTGGGGTATAATAAGTGGGTTATAATCAGTGGGGTATTATCAGTGGGGTATAATTAGTGGGGTATAATCAGTGGGTTATAATCAGTGGGGTATTATCAGTGGGGTATAATCAGTGGGGTATAATCAGTGGGTTATAATCAGTGGGGTATTATCAGTGGGGTATAATCAGTGGGGTATTATCAGTGGGGTATTATCTCTCTGAGCTCCCTGTAAAACTCTTCTTCATCCTCCCTCTGGGTAGACACGCTCACACACACACAAACACACACATATACACACACACACACACACACACACACTTACAATTAAAGCATGTAGCAATGAGTTCTGCACCATTTCTCCATTCTCACAGACATGTACACCATGGAGCAAGAGACAGAGCGATAGAAATGGAGTGAGAGAGAGGGATGAGATGCAGAAGTGGATAGAAAAGAGAAGGAAAATGGGATGGAGGGACAGAGAGATAATAAGGGAGGTTTTAAAGAACGTGGAAAAGAACTGAAGGAAACAGTGAGGGGGGAGGGAGTAAGACAACTGGGTAGAGATAGAAAAAATAGGGGGAGGGAGAAAAAAAGAGGGGCCAGGGGGAGTGTGTGTGTGTGTGTGTGTGTGTGTGTGTGTGTGTGTGTGTGTGTGTGTGTGTGTGTGTGTGAGAGAGAGAGA
>JBBJLS010106718.1:0-19415 GCA_037577275.1 Bryconaethiops microstoma
CCTTGGCAGCACATGATTTATAGCAGCGCTTGCAGACTGGTGCATTGAGGTCTGTGGGTTCACCCTTTTCATCACTTTTGTAGGCAAAGTAATGCCATATTTCACTTCTACCACTCTCGTTATTTATTAATTTCGGACGTGTAGAGCGAGTTTCATCTGTGTGATCCATCGCCGTTTGTCTGTTATCACGCTTGCCGGTTTTACGCCAGTTTGCGCAACACTGCCGCATAGTGGTGAAAAGCGGAACAGTGGATGAAATACCGAGCTGAGCAAACTTTTGATATTGTACCGTTTGAAAAATAATAATTAGAAGTATTTTCACAGTACCGGTATACCGCACATCCCTACTTTGTTGCATAATTTTTTGGTGGAGGTTAAAGTTATTTGTACATCAATTCTTTTTACATAAACCAATCTCTTGGTTTGTTATTCTGTTTTCAATTGACTGTTTACTAAATTTAGTTGCACCACCAATCTGTAAGTCATGGGTAGATTTTTCTAAGCAGCCATCCAGATGTCCACATGCTCCAAGAAAATGTGTTGTAAGTAATTTCTCTCGTAGAAACCATTTCAGAACTGTAGAGCTATCACTGTACTTTTCAAAATTATACTGGTTTGACGGTCTATGGCAGTATTTTTTTAAATCCTTAGAACCCCAGCGGCACAGATTCGTGCTGGAAGTGCAGCTTTCATAAATTATCGTTGCACAGCAAAACAACTCTTCATGGACGTTCTGCCATTTTTTTTGTGAATCACAAGGCTTCAGATGTCATCCGAGCCTTGTCTGGATTTCCTGTGTCACATAAGTAAAGTTAATAATTTAAAAAAATTAAATACATGCCCATTTAAAGATGGTGTCGCACACACGTGCAGCTAAACAACAAAATTGCCAAATTTTCTTTTCTTTTTTTTTTTTATTATAAGTACTGTAAATCTTGCGGGGAGAGTTCCTGGGCAGAGGGAGGGCGAGAGAAGGTCAGGAGCTGAACCAGGGAGTGTGTTTTAGAATGTTTACTTTGTAATGGTTTGCTTTGTTCTATTTTGTAATGGAGTCAGTGTGAAGTACTCTGAGCTGCACTCTGATCCATGGAATTTTCTATATTACTAAAGTTATTATTAGGCCTATTACTTGTGTAAAATACATTTTGCTAAAGTCCTGTGATCAGGAAGTCGTGAGTTCCATTCTCATGACCGCTAAGTACCTCTGAGGTACCCTCGAACAAGGTACCATCCCCACACACTGCTCCCCGGGCACTGTGTTCCTGGATGCCCGCTGCTTCACTTGGTGCATAGGTTAAATGCAGAGGAAGAATTTCATGCTGGTCACACTGTGTGCCGTGGTGTGTTCACGTATGACAGCCTGAATTTCCACTTTTCCTTGTCATATTTTGACTCAACAGTCTCAAACAATTTTACAGAAAATAAACCAACACATCTTAACAGCTGAACAGTTTTAAAGGCTCTCTTTCTTCCCGTCTTATATTCAGCTCCCCCACAGCTCTGTCTGTATCTCTCCCTTTCTCTCGCTCAGTCGTCTGTGTCTCTCCCTTTCTCTCGCTCAGTCGCCTGTGTCTCTCCCTTTCTCTCGCTCAGTCGCCTGTGTCTCTCCCTTTCTCTCGCTCAGTCGCCTGTGTCTTTCTATTTCTTTCTACCGTCTTTTCCTCTGTTTGCCTTGCCTCTAACACTCGTCTGTCTGTCCTGTAGAGTCGCAGTGTTTACCGCTTGGAACGAACATACTTGATTGTGTGGTATCACCTGGGATGGCTTAACTTGCAAGCAATTGGTCTGTGGGTTTCCTCGGCCTCTAAACTGCTACCGAAAAGACTATAAAAGCTGCACCGGTTAAAATAGATGTGCCTGGTCAGGTTTTAATTACAACGTTCTGTTTTGGCTACAGGTCCAGGTCCGTATGGGACAGCTTCTGGGTCCGGACTGCGGTCCGCCTGTTAGTGACCGCTGGTGTATACGCTAGGGCTGTAATGATATACCAAACCCACGATTCGGTTCATATCACGATTTTTGACTCACGATGTGGTTTGTATCATGATTCTTTTTGCGGGGAGGGGTGGAAAAGAGGGAAAAAAGAGATTTTGAGAAAAAAAACTTGCTCAAAACAGAACTCTTACAAACTCCCCAGCAGTTTTATCACAACCAGCCAGCTGACAGACACTTATAAAGTGAAGTGTCATAATTTCCTTTTACTTACATTCGAAGAAATTCAGCTCGGACACCCGTGACTCCCCAGTGCGTCTCTTCGGACCATCATTCCTGTTTCCTCTTAATTTTTATTTGCTGGACAATTATCCCCATCAAATGTCCTCAAATATCCTGAAATATCCTGAATTTGGTCTGTTGTATGTTTTTTCCTTTGTTCGAGCCTTAAAAATTGACCCAGAGACTCATTTATAAGGCCAAGGGGGGAGAAGTCCCCCCACAATACAGGCAGTTGGAAAGCTCTGAGGATTGGCTACAAGGCTATAAATGTAAATTACGGCTACAGGATAAGTGGACCGAGCAATTGTCCGTCAAAGCTGGACTGCCTCAGGTCCTTGTGGATTTTGGATTATAACTCAAAGACTCGCGGGAGGGCTTGTTTGAATCGTAACAACCTCTACTTTTGGTTACTGACTGGAATTGACATGAAAATACACCAATCACGGCGTAAATAAGGTTTATTGGGAGGTGTACCGCCCATGGGCCGGCCCCCTAGCAGTGAAAGCTAACATTAAAGATGTGATGGCATTGGATCTGGATGGGAAGGATAACTCTGGGAGTTGGAAAGGGTGTGTCGTGATTCTGCCTTCTCACACCGCTACACAGGTTCGTGGATCTGAGTGTCGCGATTTCGGTTTCATATCGCATGTTGTTACAACCCTAGTATATGCACTTTATGCAGGGCAAAAATATTTTGTAGTGCAGGGATATTTTTTCCCCCATGTTTCACAGCGAGAGCAACATGCCAAAGTTGTTCGAAAAGCTAAAGGTAGCCATGATGGAGGGCATGATTCTCCGATGGTGGCCTCGATCAATGTACCAACATGACCGGTGACCAGCTAAGCCTCATAACTTTCATCGATCAACTAAAGCTATTCAGGTCAGACATTACTCCTTACGGGTGTCAGCAGAATCTCACAATGACTGGCTTGGTCAACTTGAAAAGACTGCCGCTTTCTGCGACAGATCAGTTAAAGGCCTGCAACCTACGCCAGATCAAGGCGTAACGATATTAGAATGGTGGGTATTTTGGAAGTTGCGGTATGTTCTCAGCCTACTCAGTTTATTGGCCGCATGCTTTGTGACATTCTTCGCCTTGACGCGAAGCTGGTAATTGAGCGAACACATTGGACATTACACCAGAAACCAAAAGCGGGTGAAGCCACGTGTCCGTTTGTTGTCAGGCTGTATAGCTGTCGGGATACTGTGTGTGAATCGGGGGACAAACCTACTAAGCTACTGGCTCATCAGCTTAGACCAGGCATGTCCAAAGTCTGGCCCGCAGGCCAATCACGGCCCGCTGTCAGATTTCATACGGCCCACGGCTTCAGTCTTATAATATGTTATTGATATAGCTCTGTTATAAAAATAAATCATAAAACTTTAAAAATCTAATTCCTCCTTTCACCACATGGTGGTACCATTCTAATGCTATCTGGCTCTGCATCCATGCCGCAAACCCTTCTCCACACATTTCTGCAATGGCAACTGCAAAGATAAAGAGAAATTGAAGGCCGCAGCTTTCAGGACTGGTGGGAATTACAAATCGAGGCAATTGTCTTTGTGTTAATTGTAAAGAGACGGTTGCCGAAATTCACTTGTTTCAAACTTCAATGATAACAGGCCGCTTTGCATTCCTTTTGGAACTATTGGCCTAAGGAACTATTGGCCCCTGGACATCTTCACTTTATCAAATTTGGCCCTCTTTGCAAAAAGTTTGGATACCCCTTGCTTAGACAAACAAGCACATCTCATTTTATACCTAAAATATCCACACCAGCGGGCATAACAGATACACAAGATATTAATTGTAGTTTTAAAAATATTTATTTCAACTTATAAAATTGACCATAATCAAGATTTTGATACCCATACCCTGGATTCTTTCTTTCAGTCTATTGATATTCCAACTATTACTGTAGATCAGAGGGAAATCTTGGATAGAGAGCTCTGGAAATGTCCAGGGACAGATGGGTTTCCCATAGAATTTTACAAAAAAAAATTCCTCAAAGCTTGCACCTCTACTGCTGCAAATGTTCAGTGTATCTTTAAAATCTGGTATTCCCCCATTACTCCAGCCAAAGAATCTATCTCGCTGATATTAAAAAAGAATAAACATCCTGTAGAATGTTCATCCTGCTATCCCATTTCATTGCTAAATGTAGATGTGAAAGTCCTTGCTAAGGCTTCTGCCCTTAGAGTAGAATCTGTCTTACCTTCTATTGTCCATTCAGATCAGACTGGTTTCATTAAAGATAGACATTCTTTTTTTTCATGTAATATGCCGTTTTAATGTGATCTATGGCACTTTGTCTTCTGTGTGTCCTGAAATAGTGGTATCTTTGGACGCTGAGAAAGCTTTCAATCGTGTCTAGTGGAAATTTTTGCAACCCTTAGTAAATTTTGATTTGGACCTCATTTTATAGCATGGATGTAGTTTATCTACTCCCCTCCAGTCTCATCAGTACATGTGAACAACAACAACTTCTCTGAGGCCTTCCCTCTTTACAGGAGAACCAGACAGGGATGTTCTCTTTTCCCTCCCTTTTGTTTGCAACTGCAACTGAACTATTAGCCATTGCACTCTGAAGTTATTTAATTTTTCAGGGAATAACCCAGGTGGGTGATGTCAATAATGGAGTATCACTATATGCAGATGATTAGCTAGTTTTTGTTTATCAGCCAGCTATTTCAATACAACGCATTTTAACAGTACTGGATGGGTTTGGGAAAATTTCTTAAAGCCACACTGGGATAAAACCAAAGTTTTCCCAGTAAATGAGGCTGCACATTCCTATCCGCTATTATCTCTGCCATTTAAAGTGGTTAATAGTGGAGTGGTTATTACAGAAAAAGTTTGTAAATACAACTTTGATTAACTTCTAACACATATTAGAGACGATCTTCCACGACGGTCTCTTCTGCCTATATCTTTAGCTGGTCGAATTACTCAACTCAGTTAAAATGAATATCCTTCCCAAACTTCTTTATCTTTTTAGTGCATCTCTAGTTTTATTCCCAAGTCTTTCTTTTATAAAATTGATGGCTTGGTTTTGGAAGTTATCTGGAATAAGAAAGGTCCATGCTTACCTAAAGAGGTGTTGCAGTCTAAATCATTTGGCTGAATGCCATTGCCTAATTTCTTATTTTATTCTTGGGCAGCTAATTTGCAGTCAGTTCTCCATTGGGTACAGGTTGATCCTGCTATGTCACTAGCCTGGTGTTTAATGGAAGAATCATCATCTTCTGCCCCTGCGGATTTGAACTCCGAATCCAAACATTACCACTGTCAATGACTCACTGCAAAAACTCTTTATTCCCTCCTTCATTGAATTATGGAGCATTTGTATTCTGGTCTCAAAGAGGTATTGTCACAATCACAGATTTATATGTTGTTGGTGTTTTTGCTTCTTTTCAATAGCTCATTTATTCTGATATTTTCAGGTAAGGGACTTTTAGAGGAAAGGATTTAATAGCTTTCAAAATATACCAGCAGATGCCTATTCACAGCATCCTTAAGATACCCTTTACCCTAAATCTATAATTTAATATCTTCTTAATATCTCTACTTCGGGACAGGCTTTAGTGGCACTTAGGGTTCAGGATTTAGGCGGGGATCTCGCTGTATTCTGCCCTCACTAGATGATTGAGCTGACTAGTTCGGCAGATAGCTAAACAGATTCCAAACAACAAATCCTTCGTTCTTGAAAGCTTTATCAATGTTTGGTGAATTTATCAATATTTAGTGAAACTGTAATAAAATAAACAACAAAGTACAATCCAAAGTTGTCTCGTTCTCTCACATACAGACATGGAAATTATGAGTAGCGCAAATGCTAACATAACATGGAAAATCACATAGAGAAGCTAGCGCGATTAGCGTCATGCAAACATAGCTGTATGTTAAATAAGTTACGGATGATGGTATTTTCACAATTACCAACCTTATAGAAACAAGTAAGCATTTAGAATCATTTGAAATAACAGACATGGACTTTCTGGGTCTCAGAGAGAAAAACTGAGAGAATGTGAAAATTGAAAGCTGCTGTCCACTAACTCCATACATAGAACTACGGAAAGGGACAAACTGCATCTAAACGTGTATAAACATTTCCAAGCACATTTTTTATACAATGGTAGCATAGAAATAAGTATTCTTGTTTCTGATATCAGTAGACAATGTATTTACATTTTTAATGATTACCCTTGAATTACCATGTTTCCAGCTTTATGAAATAAATGTAGTTTTTATAACCAAATGAATTGAACACATTACAATAAATGAAATATTTGCATACTGTGGTGCATATCAATAATGAACCTTTCCTTTTGCAGACTAAACAGTTTATTCTAGAGGCAGCACACACTGTTTTGTGGGATTTTATTCTTGAATGTGTTTATTCCTCCTCTGTATGTGATGTTATTCAGTGTAAACTTTTACAACAAGTCCAGATTAGCCCATGTATTTCTGAATATTGACAGTGTGTGATAGATGTTGACAGAACCATGGCATGGGGGAGGGGGGTGAAACGAATGATTTTGGAAAGTTGGGGGGCATACTGTAATGGTTCTGGCACCCATGCTACAGTTGCCTAGTAAAAGCAAGCATTAAATACGGAAACCATCAGCCACAGGACAAAATTATTAAACACTGATTTGATAAGATACGTTGTCAACTGTTTCTGTGAAATCTTTGTGTCTTGGGTCTCTCTCTCCCTCTCGCTCTCCCTCTCCCCATACAAAGTAGAACAGTTTGTCAACATAAGTTGAAAAATATACACACGATTTAGTGCAGTTAGCTCTCCTCACTAAACATGCCTGGGTCAGGCTTTAACAATGTATTCGCTAGTGGCTTGTTTACGCCTTGGATGGCAGGCTGTGTGAAGTGTTTGCGATCACTAGATTATTTGGCTTGAAACTGTGTCTGTCAAACTTTTTTATTATGATTATTATTAATGGTGACCAAATATCGGCATCACACTTCTAAATATCGGCATCGCATCAGCCATAGAAAAACCCATATCGATTGACCTCTAATGCTTAATAGTTCTACTAGCTTCTCTGTACAATTCTTACTAAAATTTGTTATGGAAACTGCAGTAATATTACATTGTAACTAGCAGTGCAAGGCCAGTATAGTTAAATACAGAAGTCTGTATACTCTGTTCAAACTATTATTAATTTGTTTTCTGAGAAAATGTAAATGTGCATATTTTGATGTGAATGCAGTATCTATTAAATACTGACACAGCTGTTATTGAATTGTGTGTTTATTCACTCAATCTTGTTGTTTCGATAGTTTGGTCACACTCTTGTGCTGACAGATCTGTCACAATAGCAAGCAGTCGAACAATAGAACAATCAGATTCTGGAGGGTCTTGATGGGCTCCAGTTGCTCACAAAGAAGAAATAGAAGAGGACTGCTGTGATTGCCATGGGGATCTATCCCGCTTCAGCCTTACACCAATCCACATGTACTGGTTTTTCAAAACTGTTCCATATGTATCAAGATTGAAAGTAAAGCTAGCGTTATTAATAATATCTATTCTGTCAGTATTTCAGGCTTATTGTATTTAAGTGCAAAGATTTGTGGCAATAGATAATCACCAACAGACTTGAAAATTAAATGTGCGCAGCTACACAGCACAAATGTAACACTGTACTTTTCTGTTTGAGGCTGGTCCACATCTTTGTGGTTTATTGTGTTCTGCAGCGGTGAGCTACACTAGAGTCATTGTGTCTGTTGTGTGGCAGTGGTCTTTTGCTGAATGTCTGCTGTTTGACATTTGACATGATGGTGCCAGACTCTTTCAGTAATGCAGTTCTAGAATTAAAGTGTCAATTTTAGAGCTATAGGCAGTATCTTGTAACATTTCCAATGCTTCTTCTCTAGTTTTCTATGAAATTTGGTCAAATTTTCTGTCCACGTGTGCTTGGAATGTTTAAGCACCTAGTGTCTTTGTGACAGAAAGAGAATGATGAATAGTTGCATATGTGTCTCTTTTTGCTTGTGTGTGTGCATATAGGAAGTGTGTGCGGTGTTCTGCCACATCAGCAGTATGTGGTCTGCATGGGCAACAGGAAATGGAACAGGAGCATAGGAAGTTAACTCTTGGTCTTTTACCTCAAAGTCTGGGATGTTTCAATTTTGTGAAACTTTTTATGGTTGAATTTTATATCTGTGAGAGTGCATGTCTGTATGCTCCACTTATATTACCACATATGAGTCACTCCTTCTGTAGAGCATTCTGTAGAGCTCTACAGTCTGCTGCTAAAGCTGACATTCCATGTCGAGATGCAGTTTGATTGCTGTGCTGTTTTGGCTACTGTGGAGGTGTTGGGAGTCTAGGAGAGATCCTTAGCAGTTTGGGTGCCCAGAAATCTGAAGGCAGATTTCCACACAGTCCACAATGATGTGTAGGGTGTTGGGTTCTGCTCTATTATTCTGCTCTATTTCACCTGCTTAGCAGCTTCCCAAAAGCCCTTGGGGATGGACATCATCATTGGCACAATGACCAGGTGCTGAAGGTAGTAGCAGAAAGCATATCCATAGCCATAGCCATCAAATCCACCAAGAGCTACCACAGAACAAAAACCCATCATGTTCCACAGAGCTGGAGAAAAACCTCATGCGCCACCATGAGCACCCATTGGTCTCCTTGCCACTGCCACAGGTTGGAAGCTAGAAGTAGACCTGGGCAAGTGGTTGAAATTTCCAACCAAAATAACAGCTACACAGCTCCGCCCAGACATGATCATTGTGTCAGATTCCATCAAACAACTAATCATGCTGGAACTCACAGTTCCTTGGGAAGAATGCATGGAGGAGGCTAATGAGAGGAAGCGTAGCAAGTACCAGAAGCTGGTGGAGGGGTGCAGGAGGCAGGGCTGGCGAACTCGCGGCGAACCTCTAGAGGTGGGCTGTAGAGGTTTTGGTGGGCAGTCTCTTTGCAGAGTGTTCACTCTGGCAGGCATCAACAGTCAGGAAAAAAGGAGGGCAATCGGGTCCGCAATTGAAGCCGCAGAGAAAGCCACTAGGTGGCTTTGAATAAGGAGGGCAAAACCATGGGCAAACGCTGCTGGGATTTGGGGTCTGATAAACCCCGGAAAAACGCTTTAGGGTCTGATAAACCTCAGCTAGGTCGCCTGGGTGAGGGTGTATGATGTTGAAAGACCTGAAACACTCTATGACCCCAGGTTACATCACTGATCCCAGCGCATCTGCATGATGTATCTTTCATTTCTAGAAGTTGCTTTGTTTTTGCACTTGTCCTTGGACTTCTTCCCTCTAGGCTGTCTAGTTTCCTGAGATGAACCCAAACACATTTGTGTCATTCACAAGCTTGACGATTGTGTCTTAGTGGGGTGGATGGCAGAGGGCATTGAAAAGTGGGCTCAGCACACAGCCCTGTGGAGTGCTAATGTTGAGTGTAAAAGTGGGGGAGTAATGGGGACCAAGTCTTTGACTTAAGACTTTCAAAATCCACCTGCTACTGGATCAGTGAGTTTAGTGACCAGTCTGTCTGGGATGTGAAAGGCAGAGATGAAGAAATGCAAGAATCCCACTTTTACATGAAAGTAAAGCAAAGTGCCCCCTTACAGTCACGCATGAACACACCACAGCACAGTGTGAACAGTGTTCTCTGCATTTAACCCATAAGTGCTGCACCCGGGGCAGTGGGCAGCTGCAAGCACTGCACCTGGGGTACTGGGCACCCGGAAAGCAGTGTGAGTGGACGGTTTCCTGCTCAGTGGTGCCACTGGCAGTCCTGGCGTACAAACCCACAACCTTCTGATCACAGGGGCAACTCCCTAACCACCAGGCCACCAGTTGCAGCACATCTGCAACACTGTGCCCTGTGAGAACCAGTATTGAACTCTTAAGACTTCTTAAATGTTATTCCTATACATGTAGATTCTTGTTCCTCAGATCCAGTCATGGAAGACAACTGCAGTGCCCTGCAAAGCCACAAAAAGGTCATTTGAAAAGCACCAAGCAGCAGCCCCACGAGGTCCCATTTGGCCTGGTGGTGAAAAAGTAGCTAATGGTGTTGGGGATTGTTTTGGCAGTGCACAGTATGCTGCTTGTGCTCAAAGCAACAGAGGAACAAGCCAGAAGGGTTGGACTGGCCTACATCACAAGGCCCTCTGCTCCACTCCGTGCAAAGCTCAAGTCCAGGAACTGTGGCCCAAGGCAAGCAGCACAAATAATTTAGCATGAGGCAGCTAAATTTGGGCAGCTGGTGGCCTAGTGGTTAGGGTGTAGCCCCTGCAATCAGATGGTTGTGGGCTCGAATCCCAACTGCTAGTGTCGTCACTGAAGAACCCTTCAGCAAGGTATCGTCCCCACACACTGCTCCCCAAGCGCCTCATTGGTGGCAGCCCCTTTCTTCACTTGGTGAATGGGTTAAATGCAGAGAATGAATTTCAAACTGTTCACACTGCGTGCTGTGGTGTGTTCACGCATGACTATAAGGGGCCACTTTACTTTGAGGTCTAATCTTACATACACAGCCCTCTCTATGCCACTATCTCCCATCCGTATCTCTTGCAGATGGAGCAAATAGTCCACTCATTAGTGCAAACACCACAATGTTTTGCTGCCTTCCACCAAACATTTGTGACAAATTCATCAAAAAAAGCAATGGTAGTATTCATAGCCAATGGAGGAAAAAAAAAACCAAACAGAACACGTAAGTGTCCCTAGTTTAAAAAGTGATGGTTTTTTTCCCCTAAAAATAAATATTTTAGAACTGTACCATTGCTGTGGCTCAAAAACTATGGTGCATGCCAAGCCGTGGGACCACTGTACTGTTATAGTATAGTTTAGTTCTTCTGATGTGTATCTATCACAGACTTTTTTTCTTGCTGATTTCATTTAGCTGTAGTTGGCTTACTGGAAAGTACTGGAAATGAACAAGGACAGTTGGTTTTGGACTTCCATAAATAACTCACACATAGAAAACTTGCTTGTTTAGATTTATTGTACAGTTTATCAAATGTTTTCATTTTCAAATGTTCTATGCAGGAGTAAAAAATCCTCATGTATTTTATTTGTTTTATTTAAACAGCATAGTTGTACTTATGCTGAAATACATTTCCAAAAAAAGCAAAAAAAAATTTTTTTAGTACTTACATTTTCATTCGTTTCATTTCTATTAACTTTTTCTCTTTCTAATCAGTTGCCACACATTCACATAAATTAAACTTAAGTGTCCACAATTATGTTAAATATAATTGAAATATTAGAGTAATGGAAAAAACATTATAGAATCTTTATAATTTTCATATTAAGTAGCATAAATGAATAAACTGATAAAACATGCCCAATCTGGCAGTGATTTTCAATGGGGCTTTTTGAATCTCATTCTTGAGTGGTATTATTACAATACTAGAATTGCCAGCCTTAAAAATCTATATTCAATACCATCTTTGATACCCCTTGAGTGGTCTCCTGTAATTAAAGAAATCAGAGTAACTGCAATATCACCAGCCCTTGGTCAAGATTTTTAAAAGTGACCTGTTCAAAACAAGTCCAGGCAAATACTCACTCTAACCTAACATGCAATGCATGGATGAAGTAAAAAATGTGGACTGTCTGGATTACCCTGAGGGAGAGGGGGGAAGTACTGCTTAGTGCCAGCAGTACCATTCGAGACTCATTTTGTCATCCTCATGTTTACCACAGAATTATGAATCAATAAACACTTCGACACCGCTTCTTTTGCATTCAATCTGTACAGAAGACCCCAAGGAATCACCACAGGCTGGCCGCAGAACCGATTCTTCAGCTTAAAACACAACAAAACTCTTAAAAACAAACTCCCCAGCAGTTTTATCACAACCAGACAGCTTATAGACACTTATAAAGCGAAGTGTCATAATTTCCTTTTACTTACATTCGAAGAAATTCAGCTCGGACACGCACGCCTCACCAGGTGGTCCTTGTGGATTTTGGACTATAACTCTGCCTAGGAAGGTCAGAAAGACTTGCGGGAGGGCTCGTTTGAATCGTAACAACCTCTACTGTTGGTTACGTGAAAATACACTAATCACAGTGTAAAAAAGGTTTTATTAGGAGGTGTACCGCCCATCGGCTGGCCCCCTATCAGTGACAGCTAACAGATGTGGTAGCATTGGATCTGGAAGGGAAGGATAACTCTGGGAGTTGGAAGGGGTGTGTTGTGATTCTGCCTTCTCACACTGCAACACAGGTTCGTGGATCTGAGTGCCGCGATTTCGGTTTCATAATGCATATCGTTACAGCCCTAGTAACTCTACACGCCTGATCATCACACCTACTCACCACCACAGCTACTGACCATCACACCTGCTGGCATATTTAAACATGTCCTGAATTTTATTATTATTATTATTTGTTGTTGTTGTTATTATTATTATCTTTATTGTTTTCATTATTATTTACTCTTATTATTTTATTAGTCATGTATCTTCTTTATGAGAGCTTTATCTGTTTTTCGTATTATTTCCTCTTTAAATGACTTTTTTACTGTCTTTTTCTCTGTCATTATCATTATCAATGACTCTATAATCATTGTTAGTTTCATTGTCAATAAAGCTACTTTGAAATGAAAATGAAAAAACATACAGTAAACTGCTCAGATACTCTACAGGGAAAACACACAGCCAATGACATCAAAGCAGTTTTGTTAACTACTCCACTTAAATTAGTTTTCTTTTTTTCCCCTTTTTCTTGTAATATCAAATCCAGTATTGACCGCAGACACTAGCCTAATATCAGTGGAATCTGTCATTTCTTTGACTTTCCATCTCTGCTGATCCAAATCCAGTTCCTCTTGTAGATGTGAAACATACCTTTGACATAGTTTGTAAATCCCTCACACTCTTTAGGCAGGGAAGCTCTCAAGTGTCAGTTTGTTTTCTTCATTGAAAGGGAGGAAACCCACACCAGCAGGATCTCACAGCTGCACATGTGTTTGCAGCCATGCATTGCATGTCTATGAAGTTAAAGACCCAAATCACATCTACTCCTGTCATGGTAACAGGATAACCACTGTTTACTGAGATTGGAACTGTGTGCATATCACACTGTCTGCATATATTTCTTTAGTAAAGTGACCATTTTCTCATACGTAAACACACACCGGAACAAATTGTGAACCTTATAACTCAGAGTCTATCAGTAAAATCTGATTTATGTAAATATATGAGTGTAATACAGTCTTGAACTGGTGTTTGTTCTCCTACATGCTCGCCATTTGCTGCTCTTTCTCTCGGTGCACTACTGCTCGGCCGCTCTCCGGAGCCCCTCCCTCTGTTGGGCTTGCCCCACCCACTTGTGGGTGGAGACTATCCTGAAAGTTCTACTGGCTTCAATGATCTTGTGTTTTTTCCGTTTGTTTCTAAGACCTGAAATAAAATACATTTGGGCATTTTTTATCTTTATGGGTGTTGGCATGCAGTACTGGTTGTTTTTACACATTTTTAAAATTGAAATAACTGGTTCTGTGAGACTGAGGACCACAAAACAAAGCTCAGCATGACATCTGACACCTCAAGCATCAACACAAACCAGGGGAACTTCCATATAGGGAGCTGTTTTTCTGTATGATGACAATTTTACCATTTGGTGTGCTTCCGGCATGTGCCTCTTGTGTTCTTAGAGTTAAATGGAGAATGAACATGCCTGACACTTATTTGTAGTGCTCGTTCCACTCAGGCTGATGGTAGGGTTGTGTGTTGCAGGGACGTGTTGGGCACAGTGAAAACGATGGGCTCCATAGACTGTGCTGCTCTCAGGCCACTGTTACCTGCTGAAGTCATCGACAGGCTGGAGCAAGAGTGTCTCAACACTGTCTGGGTAAACACACGCATACACACACACACACACACACACACACACACACACACACACACACACACACACACACACACACCCTTTAAATCCAAATAACAATTGACAAGTTTCTTCTACACTACACTGGTTTAGAAGGGGATTGAGTTCAGCACCATGGACAGTGCCTGTAAAACACATGGTTGGGGTTTGAAACGGCAGCACTGAAGCTGTGTTTATAGTCACAGAGGGCTGGTGTTGATGGCAGGAAGCTTGATAGCAATTATGTTGAGGCTGTAATTAATTGCAGTATATGCCACCCTGTAATGAGGCTGTGTGTTATTATGTGTGTGCAGGATAAAGTGACTACAGAGCTGCCTCAGGTTCTGGAGGACGAGGAGAAGAGATGGGCTCAGATGCTACAAATCGAAGAATACCAGTCAGGTCTGGCACGCTCAATTATACAGGTAACACACACACACACACACACACACACACACACACACACACACACACACACACACACACACACACACACACACACACATATAGTCACATGAACCCTGCAAACCCTTTATTAGTCAGAAATGGTCATATTTTTTATTAATTTATTCATCACTACTGACCTACAAAAAAACCACCAAAAATAAATATACAATTATATATGATTATATGTGGATCACCAGATAAGTGTCAAATATTTAATGAACTATTAACTGATAGGATGAAGCAGTTAACGAGTGCATTTGACAGTTAATAGGGGTTAGGCATGCACTGTTACAGATTCTTTCATTTTGGAAAGGAAACTGGTTTTATTTGACATATTTTTATTTATAGTTGTTCAAGCAACAACTTTTTATTGTTTAACAAGAATAGAAATCTGCAGTTTATAAAGTGGTGAAAACCTAAAAACTTGTGTGTGTATGTAGGCGAGCACATTGTGAGGCCTGTATGTGTTTGTCTGTGTGTGGTAATGAGTGTGTGTGTCTGTGTTTGCAGAGGCTGAAGGTGGACCTGGACAGATCCACAGCTGTCAGCCAGCTGTTGGGCGCTCGCGTGGCCAGGTGCACTCTCAACGGCCTGGCCGACTTCCTGCACAGGTGAGGATTAGAATGAACCCTGCTTTTGAACTCATGTTAAATTACAGCTTTGCTGCTACCATGTTATTAGTCTAATCTGTAGCTCATGCTTGCTGCTATGGAAGATCTTTCACTCAGTCTAATCTATAAGGTGTGCAGTTTCAGAACATTTGGAGGACAGAAGCTTACCTGAGGGACAGCCCCCTTACTTGATCAATTATTATTTTTATTCTGATCATGGAAAAGTGTTGAGTAAACATTGAGTTAGACAAAACAAATTATGTAAAACAATCTAAGTATGCATAGGGAAATGTAATTACCCAAATTAATAAACAAATAGACAAACAAACAAATATGAATAAATAAACAAATAAAAATGAATAAATGCTTTATAGTTGTGAGTGTCCTGGTCTCTTGGGGGCTGTAAGCGGCCACTTTTATCCCACATAGAAAGAAACAGCTGGTTATCTATCATAGGTATCTGTGCTTTACCACCTCATCCCTCACTCGGAGGACATTTTCCGCCTCTTGCTCAGGTGATACATTTTTTATGGCCTAATTTTTCACCCCCTTGAGGGTGCACTTTTTTGTATGTCCCATCATGAGTAGGGATTGTTTGTGTTTTTTTAAGAATAAAGATGAGGTTGTGTGTTCTGTGTGTTTAGTTTCCAGAGGAAGGTAGAGATGTTCCATGAGACTCAGTCGGAGTTTGGAGATCGGGGTGATGGTTATGTTTCCCGGACCATCGCTCTGGCTAACTGTGTTCCTCCATTCAGGTACAGATCCATACACAGAGACCAGACACACACACACACACACACACACACACACACAGGGTCCAGTTCAACACACACACACACACACACACACACACACACACACACACACACACACACACAGTGTCCAATTACACAAACACGCAGGGTCCAGCTACACACACACACACACAAATATACATACACACACACAGGGTCCAGCTCCACAAACAAGGTTCATATATAGTTTGTGAGTTTTTATTTTAGACTTCATACTGCCCTTTAGTGAAATGTTTCCATATTATATTGATGCTTTAAAAATATCCAGAACTTTACTGCTGTGACCTGAAAGAGCTTGCTGTTGCAGAAACATTCCTATGTAATGTAGCATTTAAATAATCCATTTTGTTGTGTGTGTGTGTGTGTGTGTGTGTGTGTTTGTGTGTATGTTTAGGAGTTTTGTTGAGCGCTGTAGGCAGTGTGATCCTCTAGGTAGCGAAGACTCTTCCCAGAGAGCTCACTCCTCACTTGAACGCATCATTAACCAGTCTGTGCGGGTTCTAACTGACAGACTGTTTGAAAACATCAGGGTAAGATATACGCACGCACGCACGCACGCACGCACGCACGCACGCACGCACGCATGCACACACGAACGCACACACGCACGCACAAACCTTCATACCTTCATTTGTTTTCTTGACCTCTAAAGACTTCAGTTTACCATTTGCTTTGTGCTCAGCCATAAAAACTGTAGCATCTAATTATACACTGTAATAAGCACAGGAACCATACAGATTGACTGTACACACACACACACACACACACACACACACACACACACACACACACACACACATGCTCCTCATGCAGGTGCTTTTTCTCTGCAGCCCTTTTTCGATAAGCTGCTGAGGAAGAAATGGCTGAATAACACTGAGGCCTATGAGAGCATCGATGCCTCCATCAAACAGCACTTTAAAAAGTTCCGCAGGATGGACTGCCCTCCATATCAGGTACACACACACACACACACACACACACACACATATACACACACTCATACATACACTTCCATACAAACACACACAGAAATACACACATATACACACATACACCCCCCCCACACACGTATACACACATACATACACACATACACTTTACTGAATTTGGTCAATTTTAGTTCATCTCATTTCTGAAGTTCACTCCCACTTTCATCCGTTCTTCCTCACACATTTCTTTCTTTTTATTTTACTTTATGTATTTTTTTTCATATCCTACTTTTCCCTCTTTTCCTTCTCTTTTCTCCTCCATTCTTTTTTGTTTCTTCTTTCTTTCTGTGCCTCTTTACTTCCATTTTTTCTTTTTGATCCCTTTTTACTTTCCCTCTTAGTCTTTCTTCATCCTTTTTCTTCTGTCTTTTCTTCAATGAATCAAATCATTATGAATCATGAATCATTATGAATTTTCATTATGAACTGAATCACTATGAAATATTTGGACTGATTGATTGATCAATTGATTGACTGATTGATTGACAGACGCTGGCGAACGAGGTGCACAGGAGGGTGATGGTGGAGTATGTTCGTACCATCATGAGGGGGCGGGTCATCTGCACATCACTCAAAATGAGGAAGAGGCTGGCGTTCCGTCTGCAGGAGGAGGCCAAACAGCTCAAAGCACTCTTCAAAGACCTGGTATACATATACACACACACACGCGCACACACACACACACACACACACACGCACACACGCACACGCACGCACATGCACACATTACTTGATTTAATTAACTGAACAGTACATTTCTGACCAGACTGAGTTAGACAAGTACACACACACAGTGATTCTGGTGGAACAGTGTCAATGGTGGGGAACGGAGAAGAACAGAACGTTCCTGTGATGAGGGAACACAGTTCATGGGCCTTCACAGAGAAAGTCAGTTCTTTATGAGTGTGTGTGTGTGTTGTTGTTATCTGTCTTCTGCTTCACTTAAACCACTCATCCATCATCTTAACTGAAAACAGGAAGTCGGCTGCTCAGCCACTTTCCTGCCTGCTGTCTTTGAAGGCTTTCCTCGTACTGACCGTTTCCGTGGAAATGAAGAAAACGAGCTTTAAATCCTGGGAGGATATTGAGGATGTTCAGCATGTGTATGAGAGAATGTGAGAGTGTGTGTGTGGGGCGGGTTGTAATTAAGTCCGATGTGAAACTCCTCTAACCTCTTCAAGGTCAGTATCGGACACTGACCAGCAATGGAACAACAACCCCCAAACCAAACAAGAGAAACACAGAGGCAAACCTCCAAACCTCCACTCTCCTTTTGGGGGTTAGAGAACCTCCAAACTCTATTTTAACAAGCATTATTGCTGTTTTCAACATACTCAGCAGCAAAACACCCAGCCCCTTCATCAGGCCTACTTACCTACTGACCTCTACCTCTAATCCGTCTGTTTCTCTGCATCATCTATTAACCCCCCTTTACCCCCTTCATCAGTGTTCAGGAACCCTTAGGAGCACCAGTGAACAGGTACTTTTAGAGTGCTGAATCATTCTCAGAACAGCAGTGACAATGGGAGCAGAATGTTTGGATTGTGGGTGTGTGTGTGTGTGTGTGTGTGTGTGTGTGTGCGTGTGCACCAAGTGGACAGTTTTGGCCACAGGACACTGATTCTATCTCTCTCTGTCTCTCTCTCTCTGTCTCTCCTTTGTCTCTCTCTCTCTCACACACTGTCTCTGTTTTTCTCTCTCAGGAGTCCACTAGTTCGTGGCTGGATAATGTGATTGGTCACCTGGCTGACATCATCCTCCTGGAGGACACACCCTCTATTCAAATGGAGGTGGGAGTGTTGGTCAAGGAGTTTCCAGACATACGGTAAGAAACTCTCTCTTTTAATGTGTGTGTGTGTATATGTAGCTTCTAAAATATTATCAGATTTACATCTGATGATCAATAAGAAAATTAGTATTATTTAAAATACAACAAAACACAATACAGTGCCTGTACTGAAGAAATGATCATTCACTGTTATCTGTTCATGGTTATTTCTGGGGTGAACAGCAGTTAGAAGTGGATTATGATTTGGCTGAAATTCTTCTGCTGTTCTGACACTTGTTTTAGGGTCTTTGTCATATTGGCTCATGTTTGGGTTTAGGTTTGGAACAATGTTCAGATAGTGATATGGAACAACCTGGTTTAGGAAACTGGACATGAATCTTGTTCAGTCTTGGTCTTATAGCAGACTCATGAACGCAGACTTCATTAACTGCAAAAGATGCAGGTTCTTATCTGTCACTTCAGGATTTTTTATCACTTGTTTGCCCCTCCACTGTTCATTGTAGAACATTCACTCATTTGTCCATGTTTAGGAGTTCTTAGTGGACCTGAAAAGTCATTTGTTCATCTATTATTGTTTAGACTCTCAGTAAAGAGAGGTTTTTTTTAATGTATGTGCAGCACTGTGCAAAAGTCTTAGGCCTATACGTACATTGTTTAAAGCTATTTTTCTCAGTGTGTGATCATTAATGTGTCTTTCTGCTGCCTATATATATA
>JBBJLS010106760.1:0-19411 GCA_037577275.1 Bryconaethiops microstoma
CCCTCTTTCTCTCTCTCTCTCTCTCGCTCTTTCTCTCCCTCTCTCTCTGTCTCTCTCTGCCCCCCCCTGCATTGCAAGTTCTGCAAATAACCTCTTTCATTACATGGATGTTCCATTATATTTTCCACCAAAATGGCCCTTTTTTCATTTTGATCTTGACGTTCTTGTTCTTTTATGACCTCGCGTACGTTAAGGGTAGAATTTCAGAAGTTACATCTACCCCCAAAAAATGAACCAATGAGGAACTTACAAACTAAGCATTAAATACAATAGCTTTCTTGAAGGAACTGGTTTACACGAAATGGACATGATTAAATATTGAAATAAATGTTTCATTTCAGTGATTTTAGTTGCTGTATTTTGGTCTAAAGGGAATTCTGTTCTCGTGAATAATTTGCACTGATGGGTTTCAGATTTGCTGCATCAGTGGCTGAATGCAGTGTGAGGTAAGAAAGTTTGTGTGTGCGGACTTTATTTAACTGGATGGAAATGTGAGGTAGAACTGAATTAAGTTAATTAAGTCTAACTATTACCATTTTTTCGAGTGTATTGAAGTAACTCTAAGGGCCGTGGGGTGCAGGTGGTGCAGGAGGCCCAAGATAGCCATGCCCTCTAAAATCTTTACCGCCCCTCAAAAGCTATAAATTATTTTGTCTTCTATGAACTATTCATCAAATACCATTAATTAATTAGTGTGTACAATGAACTGTTCAGTAGCGACTTAAATTACTCATGAAGTATAGTATGATTTTTTTAGTAAATGCCATAATTTATGTATTAAGTACTAAGGATTATTCAGTATCTACAATGAGTTATTCAGTAACTACTACAAATGATTCTGTGTCTACTACGGATCCTTCAGTATCCACTACATTTGAAAGTAATTTTAGGGATAATGGCTTTCTTATAGCCAGCATTGTTTTACAGAAGCGCCCACCATGACAATAGGAATACTGAGTACATATACACCTTAAATAGAAAAACATTAAAGACATATACATTAATACAGAATGAGCATTTACCAAACAGCTGCACAGATAAAAGATGCAAATAACGAGAAGATTCCCTCTCAGAACACGCACGACCAAAATACATCAGCCTGAGAGCTTCGAGACCAAGCTAGAACAGCAAACATCAGACATGTCTGGACTGATTGACTACATTGCTGTATGGGGTGATGGGGAATTTTCCCTTTTGAACTGTCGCTTTAAGTGATTGGCAGTGACCCAACTGTACTTCCCCTCACCCCAAACAACACTTAGAGAACTGACAGCCACAACCAGGATTACCATAATAACCATATCAATATGGTTAACAATAGCCATAGTTCCTTATTTCTGTCATTTTTTGTCTTACTCCATGCAGAGCGCCATTCTGCTGATAGTTATCATCTAGCGTAAAAGCCTCAAATGCTGCAATATCAGAGCCAGTCATGTATTGTGATATACTGTGTGTCCATCATGAAAATGTTCTACCTGAAATGTTCATCCCACTGGACCACACAGTGCTCATTGTAACCATGAAAAGTATATTAACCTCCACTGAACCTGCCGAAAAACACTGATTTATTCAAGGAAGAAAGTTAGCTGGAGCATGATCCATTAACCTCATCCAGTTCTGTGCGCATCACACCACATCTATTCTTTTCACTATTCTATTCTAGTAGTGTGTAAGTGCTTCTACCAGGGGTGAACATCGTCATCCAGGACATCTGGATATAATTTACAGTGTAAAATTAGATGTTTTAAAAGAGTTTCTGGCAAGGATCTCAGAAGAACATTGCAAAAGACCCTCAAAGAGCCTGTTATTATGTATACTATAAAAAGGTGTAAGAAAGGTATGATGAACCACTTTTGGTTCTTTAAAATACATGCAGGGGATGCTTCTTCTTAAAAGAATGCACTTTGAGATGCATGAGGGTGAAGAACCTTTCAGAAAGGTCCACGTAATGTGAAGAAAAGGTCCAAGTAATGTGACGGTTCTTGGAAGGATGCTAAAATTGAAAAAAGACCTTTTTAGTTCTCTAAAGAACCGTATTTGTAGATGAGATTCTAAACCTTCACATCAAGTACGAGTTCATTTCAGTTTTAGTGTTCTTCCAAGAACCTGCACATTACGTGGAGCTTTTTTAAATGGTCCTTCACGTAATGAACAGCTTTCTTTAAAGAAATCTGTAGTGGATGCTTCTTTTTAAAAGAACCATTTTTGAGATGTGTGAGGGTGAAGAACTTTTTAAAAAGATCCACGTATTGTGCATGTTCTTAGAAGGACGCTAAAACTGAAATAGAACTTATATTCGATGTAAAGGTTTAGAATTACACATCTCATCGATAAACACATGGTTTTAGGAAACTAAACTGGTTCTTCGATCATTTGAAGAACTCCTCTTTAAGAAGGCAGAGTGTAAATATGTTATATATACTTTATTATTATATTTAGATTTCTTTCAGTTTAGTCACATTCATTTCTCGTTTCTACAGTTCCACCCCGTATGACTGCGATCCAGACGTTGTCCTTTAAACTCTCAAACATTGTTTACGTAAAGCCGACTGCTTTTGAAGCTGGAGCTCTACGGTTTCGTCAGCATAGGTATACTTTAAGGCTAGCCTGAGCCCAAAACATCCAGTCCAGGAGCCTCCAGAAAACTAAAGTAAAATGACCACTTTTGTCACATGTGAACACAGTACAGAACACAGTGTGAAATTTTTTGTCTGTATTTAACCCATGTATGACGCCGTGGACAGGCATCGATACAGAAGTGCCTAGCAGTGTGTGAGGTAGCAGTGTGTTGGGATGGCACCTTGCTCAAGGGCTCCTTAGTGGTGCCACTGGCAGTCCTAGGATTTGAACCCACAACCTTCCAATCACAGGGACAACTCCCTAAGTAGCAGGCCACCAGCTGCCCTAAAATGAAATTGAGTGGAAACTAAATGGAATTGAGCAGACGTGAGTAGAAGTATTACTCCAGTACAAACCTTAATTACATGTAGCTAAATGACTGTCTTTCACTCCAGGAGAACAAGAACGTTCTCAGACAGGTCAAACAGGATGCATCTGGAGGCTAAAAAGGCTACATTGAGTTTCTGGTGCTCCTGAACGACTGGACAACCTGTCATGCACTTCAATAGGACAAGGACATTCTCAACTAGGTCTAAAAGTAAAAAATACTACATAGAAACATCTAGAACTTTGGGTGCCCTTGAACAACTGAACAACCAAGAACAACACAGACCCTCCACAGCAGCATCAGTTCTGCCCAGCAATGAACATCTCCCAAAATCATCAATGAAGCAACAAAAACCCCAGAACTCATCCCAGGCAGTGCTGGACTGGCCATCGGCATACCGGTGGGCCGATGGTAATTTTGGGCCGGCGTGGAATCCCCACCCCCCCACCCCCCGGAACGACGGCGAGAGGGCCCCCGGCGCGGAATCATGTCAGCAGCACCCCACCACCTCCAGGAACGACAGCCTGGGGGGCCGGTCTAGGCTCAAAATGCCCAGGCCGCTTTTTTGTCCCAGTCCAGCCCTGATGCCGGGTGTCTACAGGCAAAGGTCAGGGTTCATGGCTCCACCATCAGAAAGGTTCTAGGAAACCACTACTGGGTAAGAAGACCATGAAACCTGAACAAACTTACAAATAGTTCAAGAAGAGACCGAATACAAGCAGAATTTTAAAAATATGTGAGCATACTTCACGTAAGAAAAAACGTTTAAAAAAATACTTTCTATGAAAAGAATTTTTAACGAGAATGTAAGAGACCTTCAGATTGATTCACTGCCTCATCAAAGATCACTTTAGCCTTGCATTTTCTCACTGGACTTACAGAGAGTAACATGTAAAAGTATGACATGATTTTCTGAAGATTTTTAAAAGGTTTTTATGCTATAACAGACAAAAGCAACTTCATTTTCAAAAAATACTGTTTAGAAAAATAAATATAATATATTCACATGCTGTGCTACATTACGCCCATTACACGGGACATACTGCTGCCAAACAAAATAAAAAAATAAATATTACAAAGTTTGTCTTAATTTTGAAATAAACATCTTGTAATTACAAAAAAAACCTCCTTTTTTAACTAGAAAGTATATTAAGAAAAAAAATTGTATTATGAAATGTCATTATCTGATGCTTTTATGATATACATTCTTGTGCAAGATGCTCTACATCTCATAATTATGACATTTGCTGTTTGTCTTCAATTCTACTTTTAAAACAATAGAATTGAGGACAAACTGTTCATTACGAGGCGCTCGTTCATCATGTAGGTTCCTTGTACACCAAACTATTTTGTATCTCCTGATAATTGCAATTATTACAATGTTTTATTTCATAATCATTATACATTATCTTATACGTACAAGATATTTTACCATAATTATAAGATGCTGTCTCTCATAACTGACATTTGTCGTTTGTCCACCATGTTATTTCATAATAACATCTTTCTGACAACTACAAAATGTTTTATCATAATTTCGTAGTTGGTCAATGTTCTCGAAGTACTTTACAACGTTAACACCGCTCAAATATCCACAACGTCCCAACAAGTACGCCCATAACACAAAGACAAAACATCAGCGTCCATGAGCTTCTCGTCCAGCCCACTGAGATCTGAGACTCTTTAAACTCCTCACTTTTCATGGCACTTTATGACAGAGAGAGGTATGTGAGGGTGTAGGAATACACCCAGCCAAAATGCCAAAATGCGTGGTGTGTGTGGAGGGGGTGTTGGAGTGAAAGAGTGAAAAGGAAAGAAACATGTGTATGACACACCTTGAAAGAGGGAATCCTAGTCTCAGTATGAAAAGTGTTCTACATAAAACACCTTCTGTACTTCATATATACACACATACACACACACACGCACACACACTATATATATATATATATATATATATATATATATATGTAGTCATAATTTTGTCAAAAAAGACAATGCCTTGTTACAGACATTCTTGTATTTATATTACATGTATAGGAAAATACACTACAGACACTGTGTTATCATCAACACGAACTATATATGGAGTCAAATTTAGTAAAGTATGATTATTTTGATGTTACTCGTTTCATATCTGGTTGTGATGCAGATGATAATTTTACTTTAAAATATGCCACAATTACGGCCCATTCCTAGAGAAAGCAGAAGTAAACATGGACCACCATTTGCAGACGTTCTTTCGCAGCTCGTGTAACTGAGTTCTGATCGCACAGCCACAATTTAGCTCCCAGCATTAGTGCTGAAAGCATGAAATATAAAAACATGGCTTATTTTTTAAACATGTAGCCAAAGAGAAAATGTCTTCATTTTTTTATTTGTTGTAAAATAAATACATAAACAAATGAATTAAAAAATGAAAACTAAAAAAATAAAATGAAAGAAAGAAGGAGGGGCTTGTATACATTTTTACTACAGGCCAGATGTTTGGGCCCATACAAAGATTTTTTTTAAATAAACGATATGCTGCTCATTCAAAATGTTATTGCAAAAATACTTAGAGCAAATGTGACTATACTTAGAGCAAATGTTTTTAAGTGTAACAATATTCACTGTACGTTTAATGGATGTGAAAGTTTCAACAAAATAATCACCTCTCGCCTTTATCACAGCAGCTCAGATTCACCGCATCCCAGTAATTTTTGGAAAGAACTTGTGTCCAAACCCTCCCTGCACCTTTTCAGGCAGTTAACAGTTCTGTCTCTTTTTTTGGAGCTCATTTGTAACTTGTGGATCTCCAGCTCGTCCCTCAGCGGGAGAAAGATCTGGAGACTGGGGAGGCGAGACATCACTCTCTAAACTTTCTGATTTTTTTGGTCTTCATAGCATTTTGGCACAATTTTGAAGAATGGGATCATTATCCTGTTGAAAAATGTTGTCCAATGATACGTAAACCGGAAGGAATTGTGTGATGTTGATCAACACAAAGTAAATGCCAGTAAACTAAAGACGGACCAGTAACATCTTCTTCAAAACCAATAGTTTGAGCATTTGTGGATAAATAATGTTTCTACAGACTATAAAATACTGAAAACCAGTTACTTACATTTATGTTTTTCTAATTAATTTCTTGTATTAAAGTTTTTTTGGGGGTTTTTTTCTCGAAAAGGCCTGCTGCTTACTTACATGATGTTTCATGGTGAATAGATCAGCAAAAACGGTCCAAAATAACCTGGTTTCATTCACTTACATTGAAAGTCAAGAAGGTTTTTCCCTTCTCCTGTAAAGTTACTTTTTCCAGTTGTGAGATCTTGTCCGAACAGCAGTGTTATGCTTCTAATATTGTTTTTATTTAATATTTTTATAGTAAAGTTGTCATGTATCAGTATTACCCACAAAACAAAGGTCGTTCATGTTTCATGGCGTAATTTGCCAAGACGTCGTGCAACACTACAGGAGTTTTTCGCTCCAGCATTTAAACTATAAACAAGCAGATACAGCAGAAGATCACAACTAAAGGTCCAATGCAGCTGATTCAGGGCTTTCACTTCAGTCCTAAACTTCCTGGATGAAGCACGCACACACACAAACACACACACACACACACAAACACACACACGGCTATTGGGCAATACCACCAGATTTAATATTAGTTCAACAAATTTCCTTTAAATTACAGTCATCTGCCCTGATTGAATAATGATACGAGATTAAAACCTAAACAGAGTTGCTGTAGGAGTTCATGTAAGTTCTGACTGGGTTAAGCGTATGTGCTATAACAGGTACTTTACGTAGAGGGGCTTCGTACTGAAGATAATTCAAATCACTGTAATAATTTCTACGTTGTTGTAAATAAACACATAGGCAGTCTATGCAAGGTATAAGATAAAAAATGCCTTTATGAATTAATATTTTTTAAAAAGCTTGCATTTCTAAAATTGTTTAAAAAAAGGTTGAAGCAAAACAACGCTGTCCAAAAAAACCTGATTTGAAAGCACCAGCTTATCTATACATTGTGGCAAAATTTCATGAGGATTGAACAAATAGCTCCAAAATTACTTTTTACGTGAATTTCCATTCACTTCCTATGATTTTTTTTTTTTACCACGTCTTGTAAAGGAATCATTTTACCATTTTGGAGATATAAGGTTTGGATTCTGGCAACCGATCCCCCCCCCAGTCTGTTGCGCCATCCCAGTCAGTTGAACCCACCTTGCCGATAAGACATTTAGTACTATGTTTCAAGAGAAAAGCCACATTTATCATAATATATCATGGACCACTGGAGAACTAAGCTGGCCTTAGTTTAGGGCCCACTGTTGCTTTCGTTCAACTCAAAATAAATAACGTTCTACACCCTTAAAAAAGGAGGTTCTTCAAGGATGCGATAATCAAAACAATGGTAGTCCATTGAACAATGGCAACTGTTCCAAAAACTGGTTCTTTGCATGGTTCCTTAATACGATAGAACCAAAGAGCACCAATAGTGATCTCACTATTGCTAATCAAGTGAAATAACCATTTATTAAACAATACTTTCCTAAGAGTGTAGATTCTAGTCCCGAGAAAGAAAATATACTTAACTGGGGTTATAGTCACTACGAGCGCACTGTTGTGGTGCTGTGAGATGTTGGTAGATTTACCAGCTAGTATGTGATGAAGTTTTCCTGTTTTAGGTATTAAAAAGTAATACTAAATATATCTGATAATAATACATCACTATAGACACTTAGCATCCTGGATAGAAACCGTACATGGTATCTAGTACCAGTTCAGGCCAGGCGTCTTTTAAAATGGATGTAAAAACCTTAACGGAACAGAAATTAGGACCCTAACTTCTTTTGATTATGGTTATATGCAAAACAACTAATAAAGTTATTACAGTTATGAAATTACAGATTGAAGCATTATGCACAGGGCACATGACCCCTTTAGGTTCTCACACAAAGCTCCGTCAAATGAAGATATAAATATATAATTCAGGTTCTTGGCTGATGCAGTTCTAGGAAGAAAGCTTTCATTGTGGATGTTTTTCAAAAGGTTCTTGTAAATCTCATTTACAAAAAGAGCTTTTTCAAAGACCTGTCCGGTAGAACATTCTTTAGGGAACCAAGTGTTTGATTGCTTTTTTTTTTTAACTTTTAAGAAGGTAGTTGCTCCAGAATGAAAATTTGGACCTACCCATTGAACTAATTCGGGTGCTGGATGGCCAAAACCTTGCAGAAATAAGTTTTTCACTTTCCAAGACTCTGATAAATTGGCTATAATTCTAACTCCTGGGGCTGCGGCCTCCAGGACGTGCACAGTAATTGAACTGATTGGTGTTGGTTTTATTGTATTTACATTCAGATTTTCAACATTTAAAAGTCAATTTTGAAAGCCAATTCGAACAAAACCTAATTGTAGCTAATAATAGTCTAACTGTCTTGGTCTAATGGTGAACTGCCAATGTTATTGGCATGTGGAAGGTAATTTTAAATATAAAAAATCTCCTGCTACTCGTAGATCACAGCACTAGCAATCCCTATCAGTCTGTAAGACTGAAGAAAACTCGACTGAATTCACATAATAATTGAAAAGCACACAATTAAAAGACCCCTTTCATGATTTCTGAAATCCTTGTGATTTTTAACCCCCCCCCCCCCCCCCAAAAAAAAAAAAAAAGCTGGTACTAATGTGAAGAACAGAGCGATCCCTTAAACGTCGATGATGATCTGCCACCAGTATCCCGACTGGACTGTAGATCAGTGTCTTACAGGTGATATAAGTCAGCCGTTATATATAAAGTCAGATGGAATTGGTCAGTTGAGATGAAGAGCAGTACTTACTGAGTTGAGAAGATGATGTTGATGGTTTGCGACCTACGGTGACATGAACTGCCTCAAACTCGCTGTGCCACAAAACCGGTACAGGAAACAGTGTCACATCATCTGCTCACCTCACTGCTGTAGAATACATGTGTACTGCTCTTTCTACAGTTCTCTCCTTTATCCCACCCAGACCACCTCCAGCACCTTAAAGATCATCCCCAGTGTTCCCTGTTTACATCAGCCTCTGAATTCCAAACAGTAAGCCCACCACCTAAATGCCCCCTGAAATAGCAAATTTAAACACTGTGAATTTACTGCTCTAAAAAATTTAAACACTGTGAATTTACTGCTCTAAAAAATTTAAACACTGTGAATTTACTGCTCTAAAAAATTTAAACAAAGTTTCCCAGATTTACCCATTTTTTACATGAAAACAGAGTATTAAAACCTGTTTAATCCCAAATTTTTCCCTGCAATATAAGTGCATGCATTTTACACCTTAGACGTCCCTAACACACAATATGTTTGAATTTTTTCATTTCATGTTGGTTATGTTAGTGAAAACCACATAGTCTAAATTTGAACTAATTCTTCAGTTTGACCTATTTACACATAAAAAATAAGAATACCACTGACATGTGTAACATATAACTAGGCATGGTTAAAAGTCTATTCCGAACCTTATTAGATACATTAAGATACCATGGCAATGCACACTGAAAGGGAACTGACAACGACAACAACGCAATTACTGCATTTCACAGTCTCATAAAACATTTAAATAACCGTAGAGCTTGGAATGTTCGAATTTACAAAATAAGAACTGATAATAGTTTACAAAAATAAAATAAATTCACATTGTGGGAATAGCTTAGACTGACTTAACATTTACTGACCGCTAACATCACGGCCAGATGAGTGTGAAGTATTATTCAGCAAGAACACAAATCAGTGCACGTAAGTATTTACTGTACCTCAAAAACTATGAAGGGTGAAAATCACAAAATTAAATGATAAAACTGGAGGCAATGAAAATGCACGTGAACTGAAAAATACTGGGGTAAAAATGGAAATTGAATAGAAATTTTTGTGACTTTCACCCTTCATAAAAGAAACTGTACAAGAGGTATAAGGGCAGTGCACACTGCAGGGTACTATTAGTGACAAAAATCTAAATATTTATTTCACAGTCTTGATTAACGTAACACAGGAGCAAAACACAGCTCAAAGGCTTATTGTTTAAATTTCACTCTCCGTGAAAAATCTTGAAGCGCTCATTGTGGAGTGGTACATTACACTTCTCGCATCCGTACACAGTGCGGTTGTGGCACCGTCTGCATCTTTGGTAACCTTTCCCCGTGTTGACCGGCCAGGTGATGTTTCCCATCACCTCTTGTTGAATCCTGAGGTTTCACAAATGCACATCTTCTGCCTCGTTTTCCATATTCCTTAAGGAGATCCAGGAATAAATCCCTCTGAAAGGTCAGGAGGTCATAATCACTGCCAACAACATCTCTGAAGAACATCCAGCTGCACTGTGAAGGGACCGAGCCCAAGCTTTGGTTGCATGTAAGAAAACACAGAGGCTGTGGCACTTTGACAAAGGTTTTTTCTCTTTGCTCCACCTGGATGCTTGACCCTCTGAATATCTTTCTACGGCATTGGTTGCCATGGTTACAACACTGTTATCCTTCCATCCTTCCAACCAGTAACTTCTCCGTCTCTGTAAGGACCTCAGTGCTTCCACGAGGCATTTTTCCAAAATCTTTTGCATCTGTGAAAGGGATGTCATGCAGATGGCACTGTTTCAGTGTGTCAAGGGACCCATAACCTCATTTGGTCTTTTCATCAATGAGGTTTAATGAGGTGAAAAGGCACAAATGTGCATCCTGGGGGAACTTCTGCTTGTTCAGCCAGACCAAGGACTAAACTTGGGCCCTGTCCTAAGCCAGATTCAGGCAGATGTGTATGGACTCCACAATAGGGCTCCATGTGAAACATGTACCGTGTAGGTGAAGCAAGGCTCCATAACTTGTACCCAAACCGGATTGGTATCCCCTGATAAACTGCTTGCAGCCAAGCTTGCCATAATAGGGTATCATGCTTTCATCAATTGATAGCAGTTTTGTGTATGGCATCATCTTGTAGGAGACATTCAGTGCACTGAAGATGGCCCGCACTTTGTAGAAAGGGTCGTCTGTGGCCTTTGAGTTATCAACAAGATGAATTGAGGCCATTATCTCATCAAAGCGGTTCCTTCTCATTGCATTTGAGATGGCTTCATTGTAGATATCAGGGTCATATGACCAATACATGTGCCTCTGTGGCACAGAACTGTATCCAGATGTGAACAGAATTCCATAAAAAGTAAACAACTCATCCATGCACAGATCAAGTGCCTTCCCTTTGGTTTGCGTTGAATAGGCATTTGACATCTCAACAGTAAGCTCCCTCAGAGTAGGAGGATACATCAGCAGGAACAAATAAACAGAGTCAGGTTGAGTTTGTTTTATGCAGGCTGCTGCAGTTGGGCCATAGGTCACAAAATCTGGTATACTGGATGTGGCTGGTCTTCATGATCTTTTAAAAACCCTGTCCCTATTTTGCTTATTTTGAAGGGTTTTTTCTGTTTTTTTTATGGTGTTTTGGGGTTTTCTTTTCCTCAGGACATCTCCTTTTTCCTTGGTTGTAGGCGCTCATTTTCCTCAGAGCATTTCCTTTTTTTGGCTGGACACTGTGGGAGACTCACCAAATGGCGGCTATAATTTTTCTTCAACACCAAATACTTCAGGAGTGAGAGGAGAGGGGGCAGGGTAGTTGGTGGGGGGGGGGGAGGTCTGGACTTAACAGGTTAACATCTTCCTCATCTTTCAGAAAGATCACCTCTGCTTCACCATTCAGCAAATGGTCTGTTTCGCCTTGGTACTCTCTATCTGAGCAGTCACTGTCACAGTCACTTTCAATTGCGTGTTTTTCAACTGTAGGAATGACTGTGATGTAGCACACATCACTTTTGGGGTTCTTTTATGTCTAGCAGATCCAAAAGCTCTGATAGTTTTAAGCTGTGTAGAAAAAAACAAAGATAAATAGATAAACAGCCAAAACCTTTGACAGCTAGCATAACACTATGACTATGTGTTATGCTAGCGGCAACAAATGTTCAAAGATGAAATGCATTCATATAATTCTCATTAAATATTAGTAGTAGACCCTTTAGAAAATATGTGTACAAAATATTTCAGTAATATCTGTTAATTAAGGTATTTTACTTACTTCCTCTTGTACAAGTTTGAGGCAGACTTCTCCTTCCAGAGGTGCAGACAGGATCTCTATTCACACAAGTCACATGACATTGATAAAATTCAGAGGAGACAACCTTTTTTTTTTTTTACTTGCATTAGCTGCCCAAAGTCAAAACAACACTTTTAGAGCTTCCAAAATAATTTTAAAAATCCTGGCAACAATTGTACAATGTAGCTTGATTAAGGCTACTGGGAGTAATGGACTTTTGTGAGGGCATGCCTGTGGAGTGCATTGACTATTGTTTTTTATGTAACAATAGTACCTGCTGCCTCCAAGTCTTTCTGAGCTCTTTCGAAGTGCTCCTTGGCTCGTGGGCTATTCTTCTGACTATCTTTCTGACCCCATGCTCAGAAATCTTGCGAGGAGCTCTGGTGCATGGCTGGTTGATGGTGTAGTGATGTCTCTTCCATAGTGGCCTAGGTGGGGCAAGTTTTGAAATATATTTGTAAACAGTTCCATTGATATTTTGAACCTTGGTAACAAAAACCTGTTTATAGCCCATGTACTAAACCAGTTTACATTCATTTGTACGGATAAGAGGTAGAATTACTGCTTTAGGGTACTGCTTTTTCATAGTGCATTCAATCCTTTTTTTTCCTGTGTCGTTCCACTTTATTTCTCATAACTTTATTACTGGAGGTTAATGTTGCAGATTTGTGGATTTCTTGCGATAATACCAATATCTGGTGAAATATGTTAATGTTAATAGTCTCAATGGAAATATATTTACTGTGTTTGTGTGTGTGTATATATACACACAATTTGTGACATATATATGAATACGTCCCAATTTTATGATACACCATATGTAAAACTATTGTGTCCCAGAACAGAACAAGGCAAAATGTTGGTGCATTCATTTTGAAATGTAACAGAACAGCTTCTGTGTTCAATTGGAGTTGAAAAAAATGGGAGTTCCTTGTGTCCTGAAATTGTATGAAAACATTCCCCCACACACACTTATATACACAGCCACACACATGCACGGCTTCTCCCACCCACATGCATGCTCTTTAGATGTGGACTCCTGCATAGTGTTCTCATATTTACTCCTCAACATGGATTTCATTTCGGGAGAAATTAGATCCTGTGCTTTTTCAGATCCGGACAGAAGCTTCTCCAAAAAGTCTTGGTTAGGACCTCACCATGGCAGCGGTTTCGGTCGAGATCTCTAGCTTTAGCGGGCTTCATCATTACTTGCTCGCAAGCAGAAAGCCTCTTTTTGTTTGGCCAGTAAACAACAGCAATCCCACCCCCTAAACCCCCGCCCCCAAACCTCCCAACCCCACCCAAGCAGAACACATGAGCTCCGGCAGGGAAAATAAACGTGAGCCCTCCTCGTGTGTATCGAGCGAGTTTGACTCATTGAGGTTTGTGTTGCATGCATGCATCATGATCAATAAAGCCAATTGGCTTTTAGAACCGCAGTCATGCTACAGCGAAGACCATAGAGTTCACCAAGCATTTCCAAACATTGTGTCACTTTGCAAATATCTGCACTGGGTTTTGACAACAGATGATGCCACTCTATGTCGAGCAGGAAACCACGAGAAAAAACAATAGAGCAAATAGAGACAGAGAATCCCGAGCTGAGATATTCGTAAACATTAACACAGGCATGCATCACTTGAAGGAACTCCACTTGCGAGTTACTCAACAAGTTCTGCGAACCATCTTTCAAATGCATTTCTTGTTCCTAAAAGTGTGGATACTTGTCTGCTGGTGGTGGGGAGACGCCAGAACACTTAAGATAAGCGTATTCGTCCACATATTTACATGAACTGCATCTCAGGGGTTATAAGTTTTGTTTAGGTAAGGCCGGCCTGGTTGTGTGTGTCTGTGTGTGTATGTGTGCTTCGTCTTGTTCTTTTTGTGGTACCAAATATACCCATGACAATAAGAAAATATAAATGTTCTCATGTTGTGGGACGTGTTGCTGGTTTCCATTACTAATGTTCTTGCTTTGTTCTGTGGAAAGCCTCCAAAAAGATAGTAATACAAGGGTGTGGGTCTGTATCTGAGCATGTGTGTGTGTTTAGCTGGACACACACACACAAGTTTGCATTTCTGTCTTGTTTCCATGTGCTTCTGTATGAGTGAATGTAATTCAGGCCTAATGTTAAGGTCCTCTAAATTATAAGTTCATTACACGTTAATTAGAAGTTTATTATATATTTATGTACACACAAACACTAACACTCCAGAACATTTTATTGACACTGTGTGAAAGCAAGGCTACTGCTGTATAACACAGTTATATGACACAAAACTGTCAACCACTGCTACCAAAACCACTTGACACCACACTGGACTTTGCTGGTTTGTCTGAGGTATTTTGCTCAATACCTGGGAGTGGAACATTGTAAGTAATAGATGTGACTGAATGATTATTTTAACAGTGAACTGGGAGTCAAAGTGCATACTGTGAGATATTCTTGAGTCTTTAGAGTGCAATCGTGGGTTAAGTGTGAAGTTTCTTGGATGTGAGTCTGAGTCAAGTTTGAGTCTCTTCGATATGAGTCTTGGTTGAGTTTCTAGTCTTTGGGTAGCAAGTCTGAGTCGAGTCTTAAGATCCTGAGGTTTGAGTCAAAGTTAAGTCTTGCAGGTGTGAATTTGAGTCGAGTCTCGAGTGTCTACGGTGTAATTCCTACTTGATATTTGAGTTTTTAAGGTGTAATTCTTAGCCACGTTTCGAATCTCTGGGGTGCGAGTCCTAGTCAACTCTAAAGTGTCTAGAGTGTAAGTCCAAGTTGAGTCTCGAGTCTCTGGGGTGTGAATCTGAGTCAAGCCTGGAGACCCTTACATGTCAGTTTGTTTCTGGGATGTGAGTCCTAGTCAAGACTTGAGTCTCTGAGGTGTGAGTCCTTGTTGAGTCTCGAGTCTCTAGGGAGTGAGTCCTAGTCAAGTGTCAAGTCTCTGGGGGTTGAGTCGTGGTCAAGTCTGAAGAATCTTGTATGTCTGAGCTGAGTCTTGAGTCTCTAGAGTGTAAATCCTAGTCAAGACCTGAGTCTCAGAGTCCTTATCGAGTCTTGAGTTTCTCTGGTGCTAGTTTGACTCGAGTCTCTTTTGTTCGGAAAAACTGACAGGCACACTACATAAGGCTGGAAACCAAAACGTTTCATTCCTTTCCTGCATCCAGTTTGGCAGTTATCAAATTTAATCAGTTTTTTTCATGGTTTTTCTTTCTCAGGCTGAACTTCCCTTCATGTTCCAAAAGAATAGTAATTAAATGGTTGTGAGATCAGAGATATACACCCCTAACCACACACAGACACACAAACACCCTGTAACCAGTTGCACTCACTTTTCAAGCTCATGTTCTCTTTTCTCCATATGTTCTCCACTGCACTTCGGACTCTCTGCTTCTGTTGAACATCCAGCCAGGTTTCTACGCATGCCCCCATAGCCTCATATATCAGACTGTACAGAGTAGCAGTGGGGATCAGAGTGTGTGCGGTGAGTTACTAGATAAAGCGCATGCTGTGCGTTCTTTGTGGTCTGACTGTAAGAGGCTAAGCACCACTGGAAATGCTAGCAAAGATGTGTTCTTCATTAGCAGGCATGAAGCCAAAAGCTACAGGTTTACAGATGTTTGTATCGTCTCCGATAAGGGAATCCACTCCAAAAGTTATTCTGTTTCTCCCGCCTGGAGGAATGATGGAGTAGACATGCTGGATGATGTCATGGAGAACAGGCAGGCCACCAAAAACATCTTTGCTAATTCTTCCCCCACAGGCCCTGCTAAGGGGATGCTAATTACAGATTGGTCATGGTTTCTCTGGTGTCACAGGATGATCTCCAGGCTTCCTTGTATCTCTTTTTATTCTGCAGCCTAGGGCTGACTGGGTTTGTTTTGCAAATTTTGTTAAGCGGCTTGTCCTCCATGAATGAACAAACGTCATCTTCCTGGAGCAGTGAATTTGTCAGAATTGATCAATTTGTTTGTTGCCTTGAAATGGCTCAGCCCAGGACACATGATGTTAATTTTACTAGATTATGCATTATTTAGTCCAGAACAATGAAGAACTTATATATGTCATACTAAATGATATATAGTCATTTCAAAGCTATGTAACCCCTTCTTGGACTATAGAAATGGTGCAAAATTACTAAGATTTAAATCTCATTAAGAGCATTTTGCATCCGCTTCTAAAGTTCTACTCTTTTATCGCAGTGGGTAGTAAAGAGGTCTTGGGTTTGATTCCCGGTCAGGTCAGCTGAGATTACTTCATCCTTATGTTCTTTCCATGTCCACATGGGTTTTTTGCCTGAAGTTCTGGTTTCTTCCCACAGTCCAAAGATATGCACGTCTGATGATTTGGAAATGCTAAAATGCAACTAGGTGTGAGTGTGTGTGAGTACAATTGCCCTGTGATGGACTGATGATCTTTCCAGGGTGTTTCTCCATAAGGATGCTTCTCCAGCTGGTTATCAGCTGAAAGGAATGGATGGATGAACGGACAGATGGATGCATGGATAGTTTATAGCTGCAAATGCAAGGCTAACAAACCCTAGAACTCAAGTCAACCCAAATATTCCCCAAAATTGCTATAAAAATGTCTCTCGAACCTCCTCTCATCCTTATCATACCACATCTAGATTTTTATTTAGGTAGTCCACTTGTTGATGTGCTCTATGAGTCTTTGGCCTGAAGAGCTGGATGATTTTTGGTGATTATGCATGCACAGAGCTTTTTTTCTTTGAAATAACTTTTATTTGAACTTGTTGGGCTCCTGCAGACAGCATTAGTCCACTTTGCCAGTGCTTTCCCCCTCTAAGAGCATGCAAGAGAGCAGACTGCAAAACAATTGAGGTGCTTTTCATTACATTTGGACAGAGAAAACAGGACTTCACCCAGGTCCGGCGCTTCTGTGCCTTTGGTGGGAAAGCTAATATGAACGCTAATAAGCGGCGATTTTGAATCGTTAAAATAAATGCGGTTGGCTCGTGTCACCCTTGATCTAGATTTATATCTCGTTTCTGTTTTGTTTTTCTATTATGAATGTTCTTGTTTGAAACCCAGGACCTAAAGCTTTCTACCAAAAGCCTGTCCGCGATTTATCGTTCGTTAAGTGCGGTAGTGGGCTTGCTGTGGGGCGTGCCGCCAGCCATCATGTACTCCTAGATCCCTTGGATTTATTGATTGTTATTTCTAAATCTGCACAACCACTACTGACGGTCTAGTTCAGTGTTCATAAACAGGGAGTTCATTCCTCGTTGCCATGAGTGCTTTCATCTCCCAGACTCGCGGTTTTAGTGTTTTTCTAATGCCCATTAAAATAATAATAGCTCCTCATTATAACAGATATGGCTTTTACTTTCTCTCTCTCTCTCTCTTTCTCCTTCTTATAACATCCCTCTCTGTTCTCCTTCCGTCTTGTTCTTCGTGCAGCGCTACTCTGCCTGGCCGACAGATCTCAAGCCAGTTCGAGGCACAAGTCCTCAGGCCCAGAGACGAGCTCTACAGCTGCAGGAGTTGCTCTTCTCCAAAGAGCTGGAGAACATGGGCAAGCACCTCGCTGGTGAGTAGCAGACCAGAAATGTGCTTCATACGAGTGTGTTTACCCAAATGCTTCAAGCTACAACACAATTCTGTGCTCTGAAATATGCAGAAAGGGGCACAATAGTCGACAAGCAAAGCATGCAAATGTATGAGGCCCCAGAAATTTGAGACACCCCCCCAATGGCCACAAGCAGATGGACAAATAAACAAATACATTTACACACACTTGTTTATATACCATATCAGTACATGGAGTTATATAATACTGTGCCAGTCTTGAGCCACTCATTTCTTCATATTTTGCTTCCAAAGAGCCAGACCTTCTTGTATTTTAATGTGGTCTTGAGGAACAGTTCTCCAGGCTTCCTGAAGGACTTTCAAAGACTTTTCAGTCCAGTCCCTGAACCTGACCAGTTTCAGAGGAATGTTTTTGTATGTTAAGACACACAGTGACCTACGTATGAATCATTCAAGGTGGTGCTGAATGCTGAGTGGTTGGAACTCCTTTATCTAGGCTCCTTGTATCTTTAGGCACTTTGCAGCCTTCACAGTAAAACATTTGTTCCCATTTCTTTCATTTAATCTACTCAGTATGCCAAAGATAAGACAGTTTGACAGAAATAAAATAATAGTTTTGCACCAACAAGGTGATTTAAGGCAAAATATAAAGAAATGAGTGGTGGGTCATGATTTTGGACAGTACTGTACATATGTAACATATGGGTAATAAACACATTTGACATTTGTATATTAAAGTTAAAATATGCACAATTGGAGGGGACATTTGTTGGACCAACATTGGTGGTCCATCAGTCCAAAACTATCAACCCTAGAGCAGCTCTGTGGTCAGAAGCTGACTGTTAATGACAACTAATGATTGAGCCTCTCTCTCTCTCTCTCTCTCTCTCTCTCTCTCTCTCTCAGACACACACACATCAAACAGTCTGCTTCTCAATCCCTGGATTCTCTATTAAAGTAAAAGTCCCCCTTGTTGTTGACAAAAAAACATGTGATTGGATTATTAAAACCTGCACCACCAATTAAAATAAAATGATCAAGTCCATCTTTGATAAATTTAACAACCGCTCCACCACAGAGTGTCAGTGCGACGTGGCTGATTTTTGTGGTCTATCAGGTTTGATCTTGAGTCTCTTTTGGGGGGTGGGGGGGCTTGTGAGACCCTCTTAAAGAGTGACATATGAGAAACACTCGTTTATTAAAAGCACAAGGGCCTCGAGGCGAGACCAAAGGCATAGCCCTAACCAGCCCCCACCCCCAAAGGGCCAGAAAGCTGCGCCATGTGTTGAACAGTTGTTTGTTTATGTGTTCTGTTCTCTTTTATTTCTGTGAGCTTCTTTGCATTGCACAGATTTTAGAGCCTGATAGGTGTGTGTGTGTGTGTGTGTGTGTATGTATCCTTTAAGGAGTGTGTAGTGTCTGAGTCGCCAGGGCGGCAGATGTGTGTGTCTTCACACTTTCACTACGCACTGTGTGTTGCATGTACATATGTGTGCAATGTATTTTACAGTGTGTGTGTGTGTGTTGGTTTGTGTCTGCATGTGTTGCATTTAAATACATGCACATGCTTTTCTGTTGTTGTACGTTTAAGTGTGAGAATGGATTCTGCTGCATTAATTCAATGTTAATACAAAATTAATAACACATTAATATACAGTGCAAGAGTACTAATACTACATTTATAACTAGCAGACAGAAGAGTTGCTAATACCCAAAGTAGAGTAATAAAACTCTATTAACCCTCTAAGGTTCAAGGCCTTTCTGGCACTTTGAGGCAGTTTGCTACACCTTTACATTTTTAAGTATTTCATCTCACTAAAAACATCTATG
>JBBJLS010106771.1:0-19411 GCA_037577275.1 Bryconaethiops microstoma
ACTCACACACACTCACACACACTCACACACACTCACACACACTCACACACACTCACACACACTCACACACACACACTTCAGAATGTTGAGGCTCCAGATAACCTTCCCAGAGGAGTGGAGACTGTCATGGCCACAAAAGGAGGTAAGTCCCTATTAATGCCCAAGGTTTTGGAATGCAATGTTCAACGAGCTTATATAGGTGTGATGGTCATGTAATATATGTCAAGACATGAATTAGTCTCCCCTTCCAGTGTAGTAATAGCAAAAAAGATAAGAAATTTGAAGACATTCTACTTTGAGTGTCCAGGGAGAATATCAAGGCTGACAACATTCCACAACAATTACATACCAGTTGACAGCAAAGCAAAATTGTTGATGGCAGACACTTACGTCATTCCAAGGATGCGTGTGTAGAAGTCCAGAGATTTTACTGGATCCTTCACCCTCAACATGGTCTGCTGCATCATAAAATCCTACAACAAAAAGGAAACAAATCAATACGAGCTTTGTTAAGAAAGTAAGGGTTATGGTATGTATCACACAGTAATGCTGTACCTCAGTGGTTCTCAAACCGCCATCCTGGGAATCAATTCACATTTCATTTAAGTCACTGCCTTGTTCATTATTATCTGGGTTTCATTGGGCCATACAACGGGTAACACACTAATACAGACAAAGGTAAAATCTTAATATCCAAGTGCTGTAAAACAATTCTAAATGTTACATTGTAAAACCCTAGATCTGGTGTCCTGTTAATTTTGACCCTGAACTTAATATCTTAGCCACCATCATTAAGTGGGTGGTTACACATTTGTGGTGTCACTGGTGTCCCACTGCAAAGCCTATGTACATGTTTTAGATAAATAATTGAAAACATTAATAAAAGAAAAACAGCATTATTGCCTGCCCCACCCCACTACAAGTACACTATCTTAAAGGCTATAATTATCAGTAATACTAAACACATATTATCTTTGCATAAAAGCATGAATGCAGTAATCAGAGCTGTACTTCCCCGCACACAAATACACTCGTGAACTGAACTGCTCCATTCTCCTAAACACACGTGCTTATACTCACTCAAACTGTTCTACCATAACCAAGAATTACACCTCAACTGCCTCACCCCCCATAACCAACTCACACTGAATCGTTTCCTTTATTTATACTTATTTCTATCTTGTTGTTGCTACATTTTTTTTACAGTTACACATTATTGTTTTTCCTTACCTCATTAATCTCAGCATTTTTACAGATTTAATAACTTTGTAGCTAGAATACAATGCTGTATTCACTCTTGTCAGCTGCGCTGTTGTCCTGTCCTGTACTATTCGCTCATGTTCAAAGTATTTTTTTTTTCAGACTGAGCAGTGCCTAGAAAGTATCTGCTTAGTTACAATTAATTATGGTGTTACGGTTTTAAATGTAATTCCCCTTTAATAAATAGATATATTACAAACAACCCTTTAAGAATTTAGAGTTTGAATGTTGTGTAAAGCCTCTCCCTACCTATTTTTTCTGCATAGTAAAAAGAAAAATCAACTATTTAGGGTTTTCTTACTTTTATAATTGTATAATTTATTTAAAAAGTATGTGATGTAACTGTCTTCAACTGCCTCCTCCACTACTTGCTCTTTCTGCCAAGTTCCCTGAGCCTCAATCACTTTTCCATCCTTCTGTCCATTTACCTTCTCAGATTTCTCCTTAGCTGTCCCACTGACATTACTTTACTCGGTTTTCAGAAATTGGTTCGAATTGTAGTCATGTCATATTGATAAATTTAGTCTATTTTAGTTCAAAGTGACCTTCTGTTTTAAAGTCTTGCATTTTCCTTTTTCATTCTGTGTAGACCTGTCCTGTTAGCACTTGTGTAGTTTATTGTTTTGTGCTGCACCATGTTCCTGGAGGAATGTGGTTTACTTCATTGTGGAGGTGGCTGAAAATGACAAACATCTAACTTGTCTTGACAAAAAAAGCTACCTTGCCATCTCTAACCCCTGTTCTGATTCACCTGTGGACATACATGCAGTGCTATGGTTCAGTATATGAGCATTGTTTTTAATGATCTTACACCGCTTTACTCCAAGTCTTTTTTTTTTTTTTTTACTTCTGCTTGAGCCTTACTCCCGTTATAGTAATAACACTGGTGGCCTAGTGGTTAGAGAGCTGCCCTTGCAATCAGAAGGTGGGTTCGAACCCCAGGACTACAAGTGGCACCACTGAAGTACCTTTGAGTAAGGTACTATCCCAACACACTGCTGTGTTACTTGGTGACTGGGTTAAATGCAGAGAAAGAATTTCATATTGTTCAAACTGTTTGCCGTGGTATGTTCACGTATGACAGAATGGTCACTTCAAGTCTAGTTTTTACTTCTGCTTGAGCCCTTACCCTATTAAAGTAATAACACTTTGTGAATCCCCAGGGAAGCACTACTTTCCACCCCATGGGTTACTCCCTCACTTCGAGAGCATGCATCCAGTGTAACCAGATTTGCTGCAGTCACCTTTATGATTATTAATCCTGAACTGTGATTCAGCAAAACCTCAACTTTCCACTGCTGGACACTCGGTTAGCCATCCAGCTAGCAAAGCTAGCAGTGGAGAAGCTCTAGCTCCCACCACATGTCACGTAACGTAGCTAATCATATTCTTAAATGTTCTTCCTAAGTGAAAACTGACTCGGCCCGGTAGCGAAGGCCTCGTTTAACGGTATTTAAATAACGTTAGCTAGGTCGGCTAAGTTTCTGTGGTACGGATGAATGTAAACAAACATTAGAGCCTCACTTTAGTAATAGGATTCCCATCTTTGCACGCCGCGGCTGCGGCTTCGTCCGACAGGCCTTGGTCGCTCATTATTTCAGTCTGCTTCGTCCAGGTGCATGCAGAAAGAAGGACCGGTCAGACGACGAAGAGTGGAGGTGAAGTTCAGGAGAAGTTTACGGTCGTAAGTAAGGCGTGTTCTCAAGTTCAGGTATGCGAGCGGTCGGGACTGCAGGGGTTATCTGGCTACTGCTCTCAACAAGCCCTCGTCCACTTACCCTTACAACCAAGGGAACACGCAACACACGGGTGCGAGTCATTTTCTAGGCCAACTAGTCAAGTCAAGTTAGGTGAAAAGGGAGTAGAGGAGGGGGCTGAGGACACACACCTGCGGGATTCCTGGGTTCAGGATGAGAGTGGAGGATATGTGGTCTCCCATCCTGAAGTTCTGGGGTCTGTTGCTGAGGAAGTCCATTATCCAGACGCACAGTGTCCCAGGTTGCTCAGTTGTTGAACCAGTTTGTGGGGTCGTACGGTGTTAAAAGCGGAGCTGAAGTCCACAAACAGCATCCTCACATATGTGTTACTGTTGTCCAGATGTACAAGGGCTGTGTGGAGTGCTGTTGTAATAGCGTCCTCTGTCAACCGGTTTGCCGGGTATGCAAACTGATGTGGGTCGGTGCCAGCTGGACACGGCCTCAGCGCTGTGATGGTCAAAGCGGGCAAAAAACTGATTAAGGGTGTCAGGTAAGGTGCTGTCCGAGGAGTCTGCCAGTGTGTGGGTGTCTTTGTAGCCGGTGAGCGATTGGATCTCCTGCCACATGTGCCTGGAGTTCCTCAATGCGCTGTTTGTATTTATTCTTGGCCTTTTTTAATCCTTTTAGCAGGGAACGATGTGCCTCTATGTAGGCCTGTTGATCTCCTGGCTTGAAGGCTGCATCAGGTGCTCTGAGCAGGGCACACACCATCGACAAAAGTCGATGTAGGAGAGCACAGCAGATGTGTGACCCTCCAGGTCTGTCTCCTCTGCAAATATTCCCCACTCTGTAGTGTCAAAACAGTCTTGTAGGGCTGCAGTGGCTTCCTCAGTCCATATCTGGACTGTTTTAACTGTTGGTCTTTGTCTGCAGATTAAAGGTTTATAAGCAGGTATCAGGGACAGAGAGAGATGTTCTGAAAGCCCAGATGAGGCAGTGGAGTGGCTCTGAAATGTTGGTATAAATCTGGTCTAGAGTGTTGTTTTCCCTCGTTGGAAATCTCACATTTTTCTGCATTCTGGGCAGGACAGACTTCAAGTTTGCTTTAGTAGAGTCTCCCGCTGTAATTATGATGCTATCCGGGTGCACCGTGAGCTGGTGGTTAATGGTACATTGAAGTTTTTCCATGGAGTTATAACTACTGTTATAACTACCGCCGTGAACTCTCTCTGCAAGTAGACAGGTCTACCGTTAGATATTCTATGTCCGGACTGCAGTGAATGTCTTTAACTGTTGCGTTAGTACACCAGCTGTTGTTTACAAACACACACAATCCTCCTCCACGCTATATTCAAATATAGACATTTGTATTCAGGCATATACATATGTATATATAAAGCGAAATAAGTATATCTATGTATGTATACAATGGATATATGCATGTATATATGTACTTAGTGTTCATATATATATAAACACTGTGGATATATATACAGGTACACATTGGAGTGTCCTCAGTTTTGGGTAGCAGCAGGACATTAACAAAAACAGTAATGCCGCACCAGACAAATTGCACATTGCATACCAAAAATAATGCACATAAGAGAAATATTGCACACAAGCGACATTGTGTGCAATATTTACGTTGTGAGATTTGATAACAAAATCATAATGGTATTGAGACTGACATTCCTGAAGGTTCCAGGATGGGCATTAAAACGAAAAGTACTGTGTGAAGGAGCTGAAGGGGCCGCTGAGTCCATGCACACCGATACCTAGCTAAAGGTAGAAGGATACGGTGAAATTAAACTAGTCCTTACACATTAAAAACCCACTCTGAACATCATAAAAGAAATTGTTAGGTTATTTCATGAACAATGTTTCTCCCTTCAATTATGTTTGCTCAGTCCATCATCCAAAGGAGTTTACAGGAGCTGAGGTGTTGAACAGAATTCAAGATCAAGAAATAACAAGATCAAGTCAACGAAGGCCTGGTGGAAGCAGTATTGTAATTGAAATTTCGCAAAGAATGTCAAAGATGTTAGTTTGTACACAGTTGTATATTCACATAAGTAAAATAAAAAAGCACCCTCTTTGAGTGCTTTATCAGTAAACCTAGCAAATATCTTGAAAGTATTTGTTTTGCCAGTTTTACAGTTTTTAAATTAAATTGTCCATCAGTCATTCAATATGCTATAAATTGCCATTTAAGAATGTCGGGCCTCTGCCACATCTTTTTTCTGCATATTAAAATGATAAGTGAGCCATTTAGTGTTTATTTACTATAATAATTTATTTTATTATGTGATGTTTATTGCACCACTCAAGTATTCAACTAGAATCTTTGTCTCCTCTACAACTTGCTCTTTTTGCCAAATTCATGGACCCTCACTCTTTTTTCCATCCTTCTCTCTATTCATCAAGTGAAATCTCTGGACTTCTACACACGCATCCAAGAAATGAAGTAAGTGTCTGCTATCAAAGGTTTTGCATTGCTGTCAACCGGTGTGTAATTGTTGTGGAATGTTGTCAGCCTTGATTCTTACCCTGGACACTCGAAGTAGAGTGTCTTTACATTTCTTATCTTTTTTGCTATTACTATTCTGGAAAGGGAGACTAATTCTTGACATACATTTTTGCCAAGTTCACTGACCCTCACTCTCTTCTCCATCCTTCTGTCTAATAATCTTCCAAGTGTTTTCCTTAGCTGCCTAACTCACATTATTTTCCTCAAATTTTGGGCAAAATCTAATGGTCCACCCATATACCTTTTCACCATCCGCATGGGCTAGAAGACTCTTGTCAGAAGGCTCTTATTCTGATCTTTCATTGTGACCTCTTTCAAGCATGGTCAGAAGTGATTGGAGGCTCTGACTTTGTTACACATAATCCTGCTATTTCCTGCCCCAACATTCCTGGTCCCTTGAATGCATGCAAACATTTATTTGCTTTCCTTGCATTGCTACATGCATTAAAAGTGTATAACAGAGGCTCTAACAAAAGGAGAAGTTGCAGCAGGTTTAGTCACATCAGAGACTTTAACCTTGTCCTGGGACCTGCTCACACCATGGTGCCTTCCTTGGCAACCACCTAGGCACAGTTCTCTCACAGTTTTCTTACATTATTCCTGTTCAGGCAGTACGTAGTACTTATTTTTTGCCTAAATACTATTTGGTAACAGATTGGTTAGCTTGTTAACTAATGTTAGTCACTGTTATTGTATGAACCAGCCAATATCAATGGTTGTCTAAAGCAGCTAAATCTGCATTCATTTAATATTTTGTTCATTAATAATTCAAAGTTTATTTAAAAAATAGTTTAACTAGTTTAACTCAGCCTGCATTTTTGTCAGTAAATGTCAGTAACTCCTGGACAAAATTACCACTGCTCATTTGTTACACAGTCAATTGTACAAGGCCAGTGCATCCATACAGGTGAACTAGGCAAAATAGTGAAAAGAAGATAGCAGAAAGCATCCAGAAAGATGATCTCCCCCAACCATCAGCTTTCTGGATGTTTTCTGCTATTTACTTTTCACTATTATTTTCTAACCTTTTGACCTTTCAACCTTCGTAGCACAGATTGATAAAGAGCACCCCTAACTCAGAGATGTTTGCTCCAAGGTATTCTGAACCTGGGACAGATCTCTGACAAAATCATGTCAGTTCGGACTCACAATGGCAATGCCATAAACAGTCAAAGATGCACAGATATTTCTGAACCAAGGGGAAGGGCAGAATTATGAGATCCAGGCGTTTAAATTCTGTTAACCTATGTTAAAATAAAACACTCAGCATGCTCAGAAAGACTACACCGAACATTGCCATGCTACTGAGATGTACTACTGCCTCACTTAACCAAAATTTGGTAGATTTGTAATCATAATAAGATGCTAATGTTAGCTTAAATGTTAGGTTATGGTATTTGATCATATACATGTCCATATGGAGGGTATGGGTGTTGATGCTGTTGAGACAAAATCCTGTATTTCCAAAATGGTTACTTTACTTTCTATTGGTCTGTTCATCATGTGATTTGCACACAATTATAGTTTGACAGGAACAGTAACTGCAAAAAGTTTTCAACCACGTCCCCTCCCCTGCATTATTGGTTTGCATTACTTAAGTACTGAGTAGGCTCCAGTCACACTTACCAACCCAGGTCACATTCAGCTATTGGACTTGCTAAATATTCCAGCCCTAGCTGAAGCTTTGTTTGATAGTTGACTTTCATCCCCTAAGAAATATGATGGTTACCCTGCAAAATGTCTTGTTTTTATCTTATCTTGTTCAGATTCCAAGAGAATTACAACAGCCATATCCTTCTGACAGGACATGGTCTGGGATGGATAATAGCAGTATGATAGCACAGGGAAACGTAGAGTTCTTCTTATTATGACTTTGTAGCTAAGTTCACAGCAGTGTCTGATCACCCACTTGAGGGAAAGGAGAATGGAGAAAATTCCTTCAGTTGAGCCAAGGCAACTATCCAGCTTTTGAGTATGTTCCGTCCTTTAGAACCCCGGCTGCAGCTAGTTCCTGGAATGGGCCTTCATTATGCACAGTTTAAAAGAGGAGGTGGAAACTGAGATGGGTGCAGGGATGACATCTTTTCTCTAGATTCACTAAATAGCATGGCTATTTCTCTTGACTATCTATTACGAGAATGGTAATGAACAACCAGAAACTTTACATATCTCCTCACACAAGGGCAAGACCATCAGCATCACAAAACCAGTAACTGTGATTGATTTATACAGCTACTGTGGTGAAGCGGGACTCTCATTGACAAGTGTCCATGTAAGCCCAGCAATGAACAATGAATCTCTTTTTTGGGAAATGGTAGACCACTATTGCTAATTTCTTATCTCTCTTTTTTTTAATCAAACCCCCTTTAAGTCCTGTATCTTTTTGAAGGCCTTCAACTTTGCATTTGTTTCAGAATGCACAGACTCTGAAGCAGGAGGCAACTTCATAGATAAACATTTAGCCCTTTCCCTCAAAGTCCCTGTTAAACAATTAAACACCTATCTCCCTACTGACACTCAAAGATAGACCAGTTGGAGTTGGCTCAATAACAAAATTAATAGGCTTTGACTGTATGTTATTTCCTGTGAGCGGCCGCTAGAGGCCACCCTTGTTTAAGTTTTGTATGTAGGTTTTGTTTTGTGCTTTTATTTTGAAGTGTTATTTGGGTGTTTAGGTATGGAATGGCTACAGCTGGGTTTTAGTTAAAGTTAAGAGTTTGTGTTTTGTTATTGGTTTGTGGGGTGTGGGGTTTGGGGTTTAGTGGTCGGTCAACCCTTGTGATTGCTTTGATTACTCCTGTCTCCTTTTTGGTTTATAGAAAGCTACTGTTTTGGAAAAAATAAAGAATATATCTGCAATGGAAGTCTGCGAGTGCGCCTGCTTTGTGTGTCTAGAGAAGGAGGCCCGCCATGACACTGTACTGCAGGAGGAATTCTTTTTAATTATTACTTTTTCAACCCATTATGAGTTATTATTGGCCACCTTTCATTAAAGACACATTGCCACCCACATTTAAGGTCCAGAAGTGATTCCACAGGTATTCTGTGGTAGAAGTATTTAGCAAAAAAGGCCACCTGTCTTCCCCCTCACTGCCCCAGGGATTGTGCCCTGTGATTAAAACTTCTGGCAGGGGCATCTCCCCCATGAAGTCACGTATGGTTGAGTATTCCTCCTGCTGAGACCCATGCTATGGAAGTACATTAACAAAGCGATGCAAAATGGTTTCACTTTATCATCACTGGCTTCTTCTTCGTGCATGAAAAAGATGGATTTTTATAGTACAGTGTATTGATTAGAGGGGTCTCTACTTTCTCTATTAAGGGTTATTGTAAAACATCCTTTTCTCCTGGTTCCAGAAGCACTAGAAAAACTGTGCAGAACCAGTAACTCATTAAAAAAAGACCTTAGGAGTGCAATGAGTGCAGGGATGATCACCAGCACATCCCCATGACTCTGGTAGAAAATGAATGATACCAAAGTGTTCCTTCATGCTCTTAAAACAAAAACATAGTGGTTGACATTTTAACCAACAGCCCAGAGCCCCTCTGGCTAGATTAGACTAGAAATAGAATATAATAGGAAGCCGTCATTGTATAGCTTTGCATACAACAAAATCAGGGTGCTACCTCAAGTTTGGGATATTATAAACTGAAGTACTAACAGTCATGAAAAACTAAAATCTATAAAGTGCATTATATATGTAGTCCCTTGGAATTAGTTATTGCACTGTAAATATCACACAACTGGTAAATATTTAAGCATTACACATAAGAGAACAAGTATTGCACAAGCAACAACATAATTTAGCAGGATTTGAATAAATTAAAATATGTAATTTCTTGTAGAGGTGGTTATAGTGTTTAGGTGAAAATTCTATTCACAGAGTTTAGTATGGTCCAGTTTAAATGTGTATCACAACTAAGTAGCATCGAAACAACACTTGCTTAAATTCAGCATGCTGATGGCCCTGGAAATAAAACTCCCTGAATCTGCGGGTCCTTGTTTTGAAGGACCTATAGTGCCTTCCAGAGGGTAAAAGGAGAAACAAGTGATTGCCAGAGTGTGATGGCAGAGATAAACCGATATCTTCAAGGGAGGCAGCCAGTGAGTTTCCGTGCTGAGATCCTCTGAAAAGCAGTTCTGTCAGCTGCTGTGCAACTGGCGTACCACACTGTAGTGTGGACCTGACCTGCGCCGTGTGAGCGGTCACAGAGGGTCTAGGGGGTTCCCCACCCATCTACCCCCCTCTTTGCACTGGGGGAGGGACCATCCCCTTGGTCCTCTGTAGGCTCCCTTTTGGGGTTGGGCGGGTGGCTGTGAGGCTGTGTCTGGGACATGTGGCCGTGTGTCTTTGCGTCTCGTGCCCTTGCGAAAGGCTGCACCCTCAGCAGCGCTACCCACCCTCCACTTCCAGTGACAAACCAGCTTACACTTAGACACACATACAATGGTGTAGAAAACACAAAACATGTATATTGATTTGTTGTGAAAAATCTGTTTGTTTGAGTGTCTAGAGTCTGAGGGGGTTTTTTTTGTTTGTTTTTTGTGTTTGTGATTTTTTTTTTAAGGCTACTAGAAACTCATACAATTTCGATTTGTGTTATAAATTTGTTCACTTCTTCAGTCTCCTTTGCTTCTTCACTGTGTGGGGAGGGGTAAACTGGGAGCAGCTTTAATGACTGTTTATAAAATGAAACTACAAATTAAAAATAAAGTTGTCCTCTGGAGAAGGGGGGGTGGGCCCAAAAAAAAGGACTGTTTTTGTTGCATAAACCCAAATTTCTTGAGCAGAATGCAAGAAAAATGTATGCTAATGTATGTATATTTAAAAAATACACCTATAGCACCTTTTTTAGTACACTTCTGTCTCATTTACAAAGTAAAAATAACCATTTCTGTAGAGCCAACCTCATGAGATACATCACTATTACACTTAACTCAATAATATGAAAAATCCAGCTCAATCAGACACTCAATACTCAACAAAGCTGAATCCTTTAAAGCAAACTGGCTTACTCACTCTGCATGAGGAACATCACCTGCGGTTTGACCCAACATAAGGAGGTTACCACTGCATTAAAGCTGCAAGAGCTCTTACTGAACAGCCTTTTAGCCACACTGAGATATTTAAAGAGATTATTTCAGGAGTGCATTTGGAAAAGTAAACTTCAGATAAATGCATGGGCCTAATTGTAAACAGACAAAATATCCTCGCCCGCTTTCATCTGTTTCTTGCTTTTTACAACTCCCTCACCATTGCCCTCTTTGCCGCATACCTGCTGCTGTTTTCTCAAATTCAATAACTCTGCTCAGACTAATCTCAAAGTACAGGTCTGCTTCTTCAGTTACTGTGGTCCCACATATAACTTAAGCCACTTAGAAATGACGTGTAAAAACTTAACCAAAATTATTTATCAATTACACTAAACACAGCCAGGTTTAATTATTGCCAGCCTTATGGAATCTGAACATTACTTAAAAATAATCTTTCCAGGAATGAGAAATAGGCTAAAAGGACTCAACAAGCAGCACACTATGCCACAATAAATTAAAAAAAAACACTCCCAAGTGGGACATAGTTTGTACCATTATCTGTAAATGGAGAAAACTTTGATCTGTGGTGAATTTTCACAAAATTGGCAAAGCTTCCAAAAATCCTCCAATAACACAGTGGCAACTTTTCCAAGAAGTCATAACAGAACCCACATTAACATTAAATAAATTGCAGACCATGCCCACCACTTGGGCTGACCACAAACAGGCTGAGCCCAAAGGAAGATAAAATAATTTCTCACATTTGCCAAAAAACCTTGATGACCCCAAAATTTTAGTGGTCTTGATGGATAGGTCCAAAGTGGAACTTTCTGGAAGACATAAAGCAAACACAAAATTCAACAATACAAACATCATACCAACAGTCAACCAAGATAGTGGTAGTGTGATGGTGTGAAGATGCTTTGCTGCTTCAGTAATTGGACAACTTGTCATAATGGACAGTAGCAGGAATTCTTCTCTCTACCAGAAAATCTCTCTCCCAAAAACAGAAATGTTTAGTCATCAGTTCCTGATCTTAAGCTCAACCACAGTAAGACAACACTCTGAACTACTCCACTACTTAATGGCTCAAAAGAAACAAAAATACAATTTCAGAATGGCCTCATTGACCTGTGTTGAAATACTGTCAATGGAACTTAAAGTTCATGCTCAAAAGTCCTGCAAAGTGGCTGAATTAAAGCAATTCTGCAAAGAAACAGGGCCCAAAATCCTTCCACAGTGAAGTGAAATCTGATCTCCAACTGGAAGCATTTGGTTAGAGTTGCTGCTAAATAGGGCACTAGCAGTTTACTTACTTTTATATATGGGTGATCTAGATGAGCCAAAAGTTTTTAGCTCTAGAAAATTCAGTGATTATTTAAAAACTTGTTTTGTACTTTACCACAAAAAAATCTGAAAAATTGCATAAAACATAAAATTACTTTTAAATATCCACATGCTATGTATGACTTTTTATTGAATGCAGTTTTTATTTACAATTACAGTTAAAGCATTTTTGACACTTTTTGACAGTTTGATAGAGGAAATCTTGAATAATGTCAGGGCTTTGCTGTATCAGCATTTGCTGCCTCTAAGCGGTACCTCACAGAAAGTAAAAAAATACAAATCTTTCAAATATCTTTTCAGTGGACAGTTTCACATCCAACCACTTTTGACTTAGTTCTCAACTACTGAATTATGCAGTTATTTTTTAAAATCACAATTCCCCTTTAAGCCCATTGCTTCATATAGTATTTGTAATTTGAGAAATGCTATTCATTATCCTTACCTCAGACATGCTCAATTAGCCAATACATGTTCCGAGTGTTGAATTTGCTACTTTAGTTTTTTAGGAGCCACAAGGTGAACATTACAAATTCCAGAAATCACTCTTAGCTGTATATTTTTGGGAGGTGGACACCTGTAAAAACATTAACAAGAGGTGTCACTAGCAGATAGTGGGTGTATGCCTGTACATATATATTAGGGGTGTCACGCAATTAAAAATATCTAATTACAAGCTCTGATTAATTAATGTAGATTAATTGCACACTTTTTTTGCTGTAAAAGTATTTAAAAATTTTAATGAATTTTGGCATATGAATGAATGAATAATCAACATTACAGACTTTCAACGTCTCTTTGTGAAGCACCCGGACAGTGGGCGCCAGAGGCCGCCATCACATAAACAATGGGGACTTTGATTTTGAATGTGGGTGTTTCCCCAGCCAGATCAGCAGTAAGAGTTCTCAGCCGGCCAGGGATTAAGTAATAATGGTGTTTGTGTGGTGATTGGTTCTGTGCTATGCACTTTAAGTATAAAGAGTACATGTGTTTGTTGGTCCACCCTCCATTTCCCCTAGTGTGTACCTGTCATTTGTGTTGGCTTTAAATAAGAGTTTTGGTGCTTTTGCCAGTTTGTGTTGCCTTTTGAAAATAAAGCTTATTTTGAGAGAATGGAAATCCGTGCTTTTGTCACCTTCGTGGATGGGACACTCTTTTATGTAATAAAAGTGCGTTAATAATCATACCAGTCAAAAATATGACCTAATATGCTGAGGGAAAAAATGCTTCGGCAAGAACAATGATAGAATTAAGTCCATCTATAAGGTGCAGTTTAAGACAATGTGGGGGTGCGCTGCTCTGGGCGTCTCACGTGTTTCACTCATTCGTCATCCCCTAATAGCTACTTCAAATCATGCCATGCTCACAGCTTGTGGTGATATCTGAATGAGTGCTGATGTTTTCTAGCTTCAGATAGCATTCTGCAAACTACAGTAAAATTTCATTTTAGAATCAGAAAACTTGATCCTGGAGGAAATTGCTTATGTAATGTCTGCAAAAACACAGACCCCAGAGTAGTGAAATACACTCATATGTCCTTGAACTGTGCACTAAAGACAGCGTGTAGGACCAAACACATACATGTACAAGTCAAAAGTAACAATTAATAGAGCTTTTAAGATATTAATCACCATAAACCAGTGACACAAACGCAAGATAGCACAGATAAACCAGTGTCCAATGCAAGATAGCACAGACAAACCAGCTACCCTAACCCTAGGTAGCACCGAATCCCAAGGGCTGTGGAACTGCACATGCGCAGAAAGGCATGGTAGCACATCTGGAGGAGCAACATGTTTTGACAGAACACCGTCACGTGGTACGATTAATCAATGGAAATTTTTTCAACATGTTATTTTTTCTGTGATTAATTGATTGAAATTAACGTGTTAATTCGACACCCCTAGTGTATATATATATATATATATATATATGTATATGCATGCACATACATACACCGAAGACAGATAAAGGGTGAGTAACAGTGATCTTATTGCAATGGCACCCATTGAGGGATGGGATAGATTAGGCAGCAAGTGAGCAGTTATCTCTAATGCTCTCTGCCATTAGAGAGCACCGGCATGAAGGGAGTATGGTCTGCAACATTGTTTGGGTGGTGTGTTTCAAAGTATTCCACATGAATGCCAGGATCCAAGGTTTCCTAGCAGAACATTACCCTTCCCAGGTAAGCAATGCACACCAGAGTTTAGATTCTCTGCCCGCAGGTCGGGTCGGGCCGATATTTCCTGCCACTATCCTCGGGCCGGGCCGGGCCGTGATCAAGCATTTGGTTTTTTAATCATTACTCAGAGTGTCAGTTTACAAATGCACCCACAGTTGAGAACATGTGTTATAACGACACATGTATTAAATCGGTTTTAATTGGGTTTAAATCGGGCTCAGGCCGATAATTACAGTTAATGTGTCGGGCCAGGTTCGGCTCTGACACAAGGTGCACGGGCTCGGGTAGGGTCGGTTTTCATTTTGTGGGCCTGATCTAAGCTCTTATGCACACACATACACACACCTGGTCACTCACCTATATATGTATATATACTCTAGTCACCTTTCATCATTACTACACACACAGCACACAGGTATTTTTAAAATACAGCTGTTTCTATGTGTTTTGCTCTTTCATCCACATGCAAACATTTTACATCATTGCTCTAAATTACAACAGTTAAGAGATGATCACAGCCAAGTTTTTTCAAAATTTCTTTACATATTCATCCCTGGACCATGATCTTTTCCCTGCATTTGCTCAAGCCCTCTCTTTTGAAACATTGTACAGGAGATGGAGATACTGGTGCATACTGTGTCCATCAAGATCAGTGGCTGGCTGAATCTTCCAGAACATTTTTCATACAGACAAAACAAGTTCAAGCCCAAATAAACCTCACTTTGTACTAGAGTGCGGCACATGCCATTCTCCAACCCAGTCAGAAGGGGGCAGTAGCATACTGCAGTTATAACCTCTCTCTCTCTCTCTCTCTCTCTCTCTCTCTCTCTCTCTCTCTCTCTCTCTCTCTCTCTCTCTCTCTCTCTCTCTCATATAAAATGGAATTTTGCTCTGCCCTGTAGACATCTGCCTGCTTGAAAAGACAGTATAAATAAAAAAACAAACACCAGCAAAATGGCACATAACTGAATTTACGCTCCGAGGACATTCACGCTTTTTCACGCGTTTATATCCTCTGCTAGCATTAATCCACTAAAGTGTTATTTTATTTTTCATCAAAGGTATTTTCATTACATGGGGAAGAGCAGAGAGGCTGGAATGAGGAAACCAAACACCAGTAAAGGCTAATGAGAGAGAGAGAGAAGACGGAGAGAGAGAGTGTACAAATGCAATGCAGGGAGAAGAAGGAGCAGAGCAATTCAAAAAGATGGTAAGAAGAGGGAAGCGATTGAGAGAACGAGTAAAAATGAAGAGTGTGGGAGATCACTCGAGTGTGAAGGCAATCAATACCTCTCCTGCTGCCACACACTACACACAAATGCATACACACACCCACACAAACAAGCACCCTGCTAAAAATGAGGAAAAAACAGGAAAAATGGCAGTACATTTCATAAGCTCAAGATCCTGACCGTGGGACTCCTAAGAACCAGATCTAACTGTGCTCTCATCATTTACATTTTCATTTTTTAAGAAGCTCATCTTAGTCTTCAGTAATTCTTAAGGCGCCATTCGAGATGCACTGCTTCTCTAGGGAATGAACATATGCAAAGCTAAAGCCCCCTCACACTTTTCTCAATTAAACCCAAGGATGAAATAAGGGAGGTGGTGAGGGAGGGGGGTGTCATTCGCAATAACACAACAACTACCTGCCTGTAAGTATCCAACATCACCATTTGTGTGGTGTCATTGAGATTCAAGTGGTGAATTGCAGTCTGAGTGTACCACAACTTTGGTACTGTGACTAGATATGGGTCTATTTTAAGACCATAAACATAAGTCCATTCAAACATTCAGTATGAAATCTGTGTAGTGGTGGGTACAATATACATTTTTACAGCTTATTGTGAACTTTCCTAAATCGGAGAATAATTGGGACAAACTAAATAACTGGAAACAAAGTTCAGATTAGGCCTTGGACAGTAGGTTTAGTAAACTGAAGCAAACATTGGGCGATTATACATTTTTATTGAATAACTGTCAAAATAACCTTCTAAAACTGAGAAAAGTGCGGCCAAGATCAGAATCAAATTCAGAATAAATTGTAGATACTCTTGATGTCACATACAAGGCAGGATGCATGTGCAAGAGAGGTTTATTGTGGGCAATTTAAGAACCAGAGATGATGAAAGAGTTCAGGGTCAGGTAGCCATATACAGATGGATATAAACCAGAAGAAGGACTAATGCAAAAACAAAAATCAATCTTGGCAGAAATGAAACAAACCATGGGGGGAATGAGGGATTGGTGAACATAATGATGGATGATAGGAATCAGGCAGATGGGGAGAGATGGATACACTATATTCTGGACATTTAAAAAGATGTGATTGGTTTTAGGAGGTCAAATCCTAAGTAGCTAATCTAGACCAGCTAAATATAGTTCAGGTTAAACAAACTATTACCCTATTTGCAATGTAGGATGAGCCAGGCAAATGACACCAGCGATACTCATCTCTCTACCAGTAATAACACTTTTCTAACTAAGGTTTCTAACTGCTTAAAATTACCAAAGGTCTTTTAGCATTAGCTGCTGGGTTATCTCAAAGATCTTTTCTGTATAGTGTATGAATACATGTATTTGTTCTTTTAGTCCTCATAATGTGACTGCACCAATCTAGAGCCACTCAGAGAAGAATGGCATCCATATTTGAGATATCTGAAAGTGTTTTTTTCCACCTATCAATGTTGTTGTCAGCATTGTGGCATGTTAGTGATCATTAGGGATCTGCCTACAACTGACTTGCTATTGTTAGCCTAAAATAGCAATTTGGATTTGCAGCTCACAGACATAGCACTCTATCTGAAAGTGGAAGATGAGCATTATCTTTAAAACTTGGACTCATATTTTATCAGAAGGTGCTGAAACCATTATAGCAAAATCATTCATTTCCCTTGCGCACAATACCCTCCCCCCTCCAACTACCCGGGCAATGACCAAGACTTTGCATGGGAGAAAATGTCAAGTACAAGAATCGAAAGACTTTTAGCTGCCTATAAAAAGCATTTGCAAGCTGTGATATCTGTCAGAGGAGGAGTTACTAAGTACTGATTATGTAGGGTGCCCAAACTTTTGCAGTGCCACAATAATGTTTTTATTTTTTCTTTGTTCAATTTATGAGATAAAGTAACTATATCAATGTTTGCTGAAAATATTGTGCATTTTTTCCATTTCTTAGAGAGACTGTTTACATCTTTTCAATTAAAAAAAATGACAAATGTTATTTATCGAGGAGTAGCGAAAATTTTGCATGAGACTGTAGGTTTACAGAATTGATCCAACGAATCTCTAAAGATTAAGGCTGATCCAAATATATGGAACCAGCAATATCCATTCATTAGCAGTCAAACAACGAAAGGCTTGCTTGCTTGTCAATATCAAATCTAGTCAAGCTTTGTAATTCCTCTCAATGACATGTACTTCCTCTCAAAACATGGGCAGATGGTAGCCTAGTGGTTAGGGTGTTCGCCCTGCGATCAGGAAGTCGTGGGTTCGATTCCCAAGAATGGTCCTGGCCGTGCTCCTGGTGAATAATGCAGAGTGGTGTGTTCACGTATGACTGAATTCTCACTTCAGTGACTGAATGGGGGTAGTGGCGATCCAGTGGGTAGGCTATTTGCCTCTGGAAAAAGAGGTACCTTCAGTATACCATCACTGGATTCTTGAGCAAAACCCTTAACCCCAGTAGTAAAAATGACTGTGGACTATCTATTGCTGCACAGTTTGGATGGGCATCAGCCTCCCTCCACCATCATGATTGATAAGAGACCACACTTGTCTGACGAGGAGGGCCTAGAACTTTGGACCATTGTTACACGCCATATAAGCAGGGCTACAAGCTGTTTCACACCTGGAAAATCCGAGCACAGCGCCGTTTTCCTCATTCCTCAGTATAAACAACACATACATAGGGATGAGGTAGTCACAAGGGAGGTGAAACGCTGGTCTGCCCAATCAGTAGCTACCCTACAAGACGTGCTTGATGAGGTAGACTGGGACATGTTCTGGTCATGTGCGGACGACATCAACAAGTTTACGGATGCAGCACTTAGCTTCGTTAGCATGCTAGTGGAGGAGATCATCCTTACAGTGAGAGGCAAGATGTTCCCAAACCAAAAACCCTAGGTGGACAGATCGATCTGCCACCAGGACCTCCATTTACAACGCAAGTCTCATCACCGGTGATATGAGCGTCTACAAAGCTGTATTATACGGTATCTGGCGCGTGGTCAAGGACTCCAAATGTCGGTACTGGAGTCTCACTTCCATCAGGGTGACACATGGAGCATGTGGCATGGACTGCGCACCATCACAGACTACAACGCCAAGGACACTGCAACGATCAACGCTGACTCTGCATTCGCCAGTGAGCTGAACGATTTCTTCGCCCATTTCGAGGTTAGCCAGGCGGCTAGTGCTAACTACAGCCTGACAACGGAGAATGGTGATGTGATCAGCACTGCGTCCGTGGTGGCATCACCGGCCATCTGATCCATTGCTGTGCTGACCAGCTAGCAGGTGTGTTCACTTCCGTCTTTAACGAGTCCCTGGCAAAGCCCGTGGTCCCGACGTGCTTCAAAAGATCCACCATTGCACCCGTGACCAAGAACAAGAAGCCCTAATGCCTGAATGACTACCGGCCAGTTGCACTGACTTCAGTGGCAATGAAGGCGTTCGAGAGGCTACTAAAGAACTTCATCTCTTTCTCCTCCATCACAAGCACCACAGACCCATTCCAGTTTGCCTACAGACCCAACAGAGGATGCCGTCTCCCACGTCCTGCACACCACTCTCAGCCACATGGACAAGAAACAGGGTAATTATGTGAGATTGCTGTTTGTAGACTACAGTTCAGCGTTCAACACAATAGTGCCAGGTAGACTGTTCACAAAGCGGAGGGATCTAGGACTCAACAACTGTATGTGTTCATAGGTGTTGGACTTCCTCACTGGTGGATCTCAGGTGGTTAGGGTGGGTAGGTGTGTCTCTGACAGCATCACCACCAATACTGGAGCACCACAGGGGTGCATACTCTCGCCACTGCTGTACTCCCTATACACTTCTGACTGTGTGGCCACTCATGGCTCCAGCACCATTGTGAAGTTTGCTGATGACACAATGGTGTTGGGCTTCATCTCCAACAGTGGACGAGATGAAGAACCTGGCATCGTGGTGTCAGGACAACCAGCTCCAGCTGAACGTCTGCAAGACCAAGGAGCTGGTTGTGGACTTCAGAAGGAGACAGCAGCGAGACTACAAGCTCCTCATTATCAACGGACCTCCAGTGGTGAGGGTGCTGTCCTTCAAGTATCTTGGTGTCCACATCTCCTCAGACCTGACATGGACTGCTCACATTCAGGTCCAGT
>JBBJLS010106813.1:0-19408 GCA_037577275.1 Bryconaethiops microstoma
AACATGTTACATAAAAGTTATAAATTGATTTGCATGTCATTGAGTGAAATAAGTATTTGATCCTCTACAACCCAGCCAGACATCTGGCTCCCACAGACTGGCTGTGTGCCCATGTTGCACACAGATTACAATCAATCTATCAATTATAGATACTCCATATACTTATGTGTATAAAGCACACCTGTCCACAGAATCAGTTTCTTCCATTCCAACCTCTCCACCACCATGGGCAAAACCTGGAATGGGTTACAAGACCATCGGCAAGAAGTTGGTGAGAAGGTGACAACTGTTTGTGTAATTATTCGGAAATGGAAGAAATATAAAATGACCACCAATTGCCCTCAGTCTGAAGCTCCATGCAGTATCTTGCCTCATGGTGTGAGGACGATTGTGAGAAAGGTGAGGGATCAGCCCAGAACTACACTGGAGGAGCTTGTTCATGATTTGAAGGCAGTTGGGACCACAGTCACTAAGAACATCATTGGAAACACACTACATCATAATGGATTGAAATCCAGGTAGATAGAACATGTACAGCCAATCATAAGTTTGCCAGTGAACATCATGAACTCAACCGGCCATGTTAGGAGGAAGAGAAATGCTGATTATGACCTGAAGAACAACATCCCTCAGCCAGAACACTGAAGACGGATTGTAGATGGTCTTCCAGCATGACAATGACCCAAAACATACTGCCAAGGTAGCAAAGGAGTGGCCAAGCAGCAGCAAAGAAACCTAAAGCATTTAGAGCATCCCTCCTGATTGCCAATTTTTTTTTTACTATTTTTGTTAAAAAATGTAACACTTTTGTGGCTGCAATTTTGCTACTACACTGATTACTGAGAACATTGTACGGAACGTTCTCTTTGGGACTGTCTGAATGGTAAAAAATGCTGCAAAGAAAATAGTTTTTTAAGATGAGGGCAAAATGGTCTTTTTATTTTTCATTTTATTAGTATTGATGTTACCCTTTTAGCCATGAAGCGTTGATTATGAAAACAACATAATGCCCATTTAATGTGTGAAGATCTGCTGGTCACACTGAGAACGAGGCTTAACATATACAGTGTTTAGATATGTATGCATCAAATAGGCCTACTGCATATGTTTACAACCTGAAATACAGCTGTAAATATTTTATGAAAATACTCAATATACCTGTGATCACCTCACAACGGCTGAATTCTGTATTACTGAGCCAAGTCCCTGAAGATGACCCTTCTGGGAATGGACTGTTCTTTATCTCTTATTCTGCTTGCATGGACCCTCGAGTAAACTATTATATAAAGAAAGAACCTAGTTTTGTTTAAATTAACTTGTCTTTATTGCTCAAGGAAGGCTGATTAGAAAGCTAACAGGCTAAACACCTCTCTATTAATAACATTCTCTAATCAAAGAGTGACTGAAAGAACTTACTGTATGATTCTCTGTAAAATCTATGAAAATGCATAACTTGAATGTCCTAGAAATGTCAGTACTTTATCTAAATCTACCTTAAACAGCAGTAAATCCAGGATAAATCTCAAATGGCTTCTATATAGTTCATTATCTAGTTCAGAAGAATAGTTTATCACAGTTATTAACTCAAATCATTTTTTCACAGACAAAAGAGAAAAAATCTTTGTTTGATTCTACTCATCATGATTGTGTGCAATTGTAGATGTTTTTGTGAGATTCTGTATTATTTTCTGTTAGCTATAGTAAGCAAGATAAGCTAAGATAGCCAATGCGTCAATTTTTAATATTGAGGGGGAAAAGTTATGTCTTTCTTGTCTCTATTCATAAGTTTGTGTAAAAATTGTTTTATTGTGGGTGTGTGAACACAACAGTGCAGTATTTTGTTTCATATCAGCCTGTAGAGTTCATTTGCAAGGAGAAAAGTTTTGGGGTGTTTTAGAGTGCCAGTGGTTCCAGTTGTCTCAAACAGTTGGAAAATGAAAATGAACAATTGAGCCAGTTCTTGTTTCGACTGGGCAGACAATCTGGCCAGCAGCCAGTCATGTCAGCAAACTGCAATTAAAATATTGGAAATGTAATAATTATAGTTCTAAATGTAGTTATTTAAAATAACGGAAATGTTTTTGTAATTGTACACAATATGGACGAAAGTATTGGGAGAGTCCAATCTTTATGCTTCAGCGTACCAAGACCATGCTTCCAACTTCATGGACACACTTTGGGGAAGGCTCATTTCTATTCTAGCATGACTGTCCCCCAGTGCACAAATCAAGGTCCCGCACAGAGGCCTAACCTCAATCCCATCCAACACCTTTGGGATGAACCTCAAAGATGCTCTACAGAATCAATAGGCACAAATTCCCACAGAAACACTTCAAAAATCTAGTGGAAAGCCTTCCTAGAAGAGTGGCAGTTGTTATTGCTGCAGAGGGAGGACCAACTTCATATTAAACACTTTGTGATAGAATGCAATATTGTTAAAGTCCCTGTTGGTGTAATGGTCAGGCACCCCAATAGTTTTGTCCATATAGTGTATATGTATATGACTAGTTATTTATATGACAGCATTTTCTGCTCATATCTGCTTGATACTGATATTGTGTGTTGGATTGGTGCCATCTCTAGTTTGCCAACAGAAAAACTCCTGCGTTAGGTGTTGGGAATCCATTTCCATCCATTCTCCTGTTTTTTTGTTTTCTATCACAGCAGGAATCGCTTCCTTTGTCTTTCATCTGGTTCATTGCACAGCAGATGCTTCTTTTCTAAAAGAGCAGAGGAAGCTCCACACAGCCTCGTCACCACCTGTGACACATCAATCACCCACACAAACCACTGGCGGCCAAGGTAACGGACGAACTTGATCAATCAATCTTGTAAGTTTCAATCTGGTCTTCCACTTACTTACATTGCCTCTATGACTGTTATATATATTCTGTTTTTTTCCTCTTGAGGATTTTCTGTCAGCTTCACTTTTAAAATGCGACAAAACACATAGACGTGCCCGATGTGCCAGGCAGCAGATACTGAGGCTGCTGTTTGTGAAGTAATTGTGAAGCAAACTGCTTTGTTCCTAATTTACCCTGTTCCTAATTAATTGCATTTACAGTTCTGTGTCTACGGTTTTGTGTCTGCGCTTCTATTTTCAAATTTCCAACTTGACAAAAATGGCAAAAAATGCAAGAAGTGTGTTTTTTTTATTCTGATACAAAAATATATGTTCATCTCTTCTACTTACAAACACAAATTGGATTTGAATTGAAAATGGTCAGTCTACGCTTTTCTCAGAATTTTTTTGATTGTTTAGTCATGAGATACGAGTAGGAATTAATTTATGTAAATATCTTTGCTAATAATTCTCCAGTGTTTTAGGTGGCCTGACCAGTGTAAAGCTGATAAACATAAAAAGACTAATTCACACATTTCTCCCAAATTACATCTCATTTTACTTGCTATAAATTTAAGACATTATTAGAGTGGAGCTGGCATGAGAAACTAAAGCAGGATGTCTCCCCAGCCATTTATTACAACAGCCTAGGGAACCAAAAGTCCAATTCTAGCAGAGACTCAGAAAGAAAAGGACATAAATCGACCCTTGTAGAAATATAAAGTTGTCACAATGTTGTGTTCTCAAATATAGTTACATTGAAAGTGTAGCATTTCCAGCTTCATTGTACATTTTATCTTAATGTTTCCCAAACTGTCGCAGTGAACATGGGAAAACAAGCTTTGGTTCATTGAGATTCACATCAACAACAAAAATGCGGCTTCAGCTCAGAAAAGCTGGAATTCTCATAAAATCTCATGAAAGTTTATAAAACGTCTCTAAAAAAATTTAATGCTTGAATAGCTTGTACTTTAATCTAATAAGTACCTTACTCTGAAAGTACTCAGTCACTAAAGATCAAGATAATTTTTATTTTTTATATTTTTTCTTTTTCTATCATTTAATTTCTTGTGCTGCTTATCACTTGGGCAGTCTTAAAAATGTAGGTTTTTATTCTGACTGTTCGTATATTCTGAGATGTTTCCACAGCAGGTTTTTGGCCAGTGTTTGGTAATGATCAATCGTATGAAACCACAGTTGTGTGGCTGGAGACCAAGGCCTGATAAGAGAAAACGTTTGCACGCTCCTTTGAAAGAGACACTTATGCAGTTAGCACTGTGTATTTGAAAAGAAAAATGACTTGTTCTTTAGCTTGGTAAAAGACCATTAAGAAATATTATTGTTTTGTTTTTAATGACTGCTGTTTCTGAATTCATTAGCAGCAGCCTCATTTCAGTGGAGGAAATTTGCCTTTGAAATATTTCAGAGTTTATTTCTCTTCCCAAGCTGTTGATATTTCTCCTTTGGGAAATGGGGAAACTTTCTTTGTCCTATAATAAAGCTGGGACTACAAAATAATGAAGAGTTGGCGCCTTTGCCTTTATTTATGTGCAGTATGTGTTTAGCCAGGTTGCAATTACTCCCCTGTAGAATGTTTTGCTGAGAGAACTCTTATTTATTTACACCATAATCTTTTCATTCTTAAACTTTTATTTTCTGTTTTGTCTTGAGCTTGTTGATGACTACATTGCCTATGAAACTTAGTGAGTAGTTAGTGGGTGGGACTATCAGTTTTTTTTTTATGGTTTGCATTGCACATTGCATATACAACCATCTGGCCCTTTGTTCATTGTCTAAGTGACAGTGTAAATTGTTTGGTTTCAGCACTTCATTGGACAAGACCTGTGAGCATACAACTTAGTGGAGTTCAGTTCAGTGCTCGTAACCACCTATTGAAGTCTGGTGCTACTTGACTTTTAAAAGACCCTATTTTAACCATTTTTCCATAATGGATAAATGATTGAAAAGAGAAGCATTTGATAACAGCTCATACTTACAGTGTAAACAAATACTAGCATTTTGCCAGACCAAGTCAAGAAGCTTGACATAAATATGATTTCCAATATTGCATTGTGAAAGACAGTTTTCACAGGAATGTTATTTTATTCACTCTTGCTTAGTAACTCTCTGCCTTATCCAAGCAATTTTAGCTCACCTGACCAATCATTGCTGTTTCTGGGATTTTGCATGGTGACACCTACGATGATGGATTGACTGTCAATGCAACAAAAACTTTTTGACAAACAAAGTATTTTTGTCTTATGCTTTGTTACGGGCAGAGTCAGCATCTCCTAAAGCATCTTGAACAGAGCGATGAAGGTTAGAGCTGTGAGTGAAAGTTTCATCTCTTGAATGTGGTGGCGAAGCTTTTCAATCTCCTTCTACTTTTCCAAAACATGAAGTAACTCACACAGGGTCAGTGTTTTCCTTTTTCTGAGGACTATTTGTAAAGTGTAATGTGTAATTTTGGTGCAAAAAATAGTTCCAAATATTCTTGTCAGTTATACGTCTTCGGTGGGTAATAAGCTTTAGACTTTTGCCGTAAAATTGGTGCTTGAATCAGTAAATATTCAATGAGCTGTATTAAGGAACAAATCAGCCAAACATTTCCTACATTTCGTGTTTTTTTGGAAGGAAGAAAATCATTAGTGTCGTTGGAGAAAGGTCAATAAACATTTATCCAAATTTATTAGTTTACTTAAAAAAAAAAAAAAGATGAGAATATATTTCATATGTGTGAAGAACAGATCAAGGCAGCTGCACCTGTATCAACTTTTTGACAGTAGAGCCCTGCACGGGACTATTTTTTCAATCCCGCTCCTGCTGAATTTCTGACCATTACCGCCCGCTCCTGCTGAATTTCTGACCATTACCGCCCGCTCCTACTGAATTTCTGATGATTCCCACCCGCTCCTGCCCGCCCACTTCTTCTGGAGAATACATCTATATGAAGTAAAAAAAAGTATTAAAATATATTTATAATATTAAAAAAAACGATCCATGTTCTGTTATTGTAAGTTAGTGGCACACACGGGCTCTTTCACAGAGGATGTGAAACACGAAGAGAGCTGCAAAAGACCAAGCTCGAGACCAGCTTGTAGTCCTCATTCGTGTAGTGGATATGAATGTTTTGTGGTAATCTTCCATCCATATATCCGCTGTAATAGCATGTCCATATTTTTCAATTGTACGTTTATCTCCGCTGACACGGATGCCTGCACCTCAACATGCCTTGATACACTTGTTGGATGAGGCTGAATGTCTTTAACGTTAAACTTGCCGTATTTAGCGTTGATGTTAACACCAGGCTGAAGTATGTCAGTAAAGCCCCGGCAACAAAATCATAAAGCCGAATATCATTACAGCACAGTTCGCCACATTTTTTTAGTACTCTCTTGCTTGACATGTGGGGAGAGAATTGTTTTGTTTGCCAATTTCAGCTTCTTCTGACCGGGGAGTAACGGGGCAGGTGTGTCTCCTCAATCCTGAAGTGCCAGATTTGTGCCTGTTGTAGATTAGCGCTTTGCCACACTTTGCCACACAGGCCAGCTCTTAACCGATATCCCAATCTTTAGTTTTGTTTTATATTCTTCCTTTTTAATTTTATCGACAACTTCAGCTGCATCCTCCATTCTGCTAACTATTTTGGGACCCTCTCCAGCCCGCTGTCTCTGGTGCTCCTGCCCGCGGCAACTTTAAACCCTCCCAATCCCGCAAGATTTGCGTTGGGTCCCGTAGGACCTGCGGGATCTCGCTCCCAATGCAGGACTCTATTTCACAGACTCACTACTTAATGTGTGTGTGTGTGTGTTTTTGGGTGAAGAGAGCTCACAGGAAAGATAATATTCATGCACCCCCTTGCTTCATTTCATCGCAAATGCGTTTTTAGCAAATGGTGCTGAATGAGCGCTAAAGCAGTTTATGTCTTTTGATCCTGTTAAAGCTGGAGCAGCAGTCGGTCCTGGCTGAGGAACAGAAACAGGATCAAACGAAGAAGGAAACGTGGAGTCAGTGTCAGGCCTGCTCACACTCACGTCTCCTGATGACCAAATCAATAGGCGGATGATTAATAACACCACTGCCTGCGTGTTTCTTTAATGCTTTTTTTGTACTGATTTTACCCTCTGGCCCTGTCTCTTCCAAGTGCTTTGATGTGTAACGTGAAGGAGAGAGAGTAAGAGTGTGTGTGTGAAAGAGAGAGAGAGAGAGAGAGAAAAAGAGAGAGAGAGTGAATGTTAGTGTCCAGTGCTTTACCAACAGATTAACACTTGTAGTGTGTTGTCAGGTTTAGCGGATGCTTCATTATCAGCTTTTTTCCACGGGTATACAGGAACTGTGCTGTATCTATACTTTACATTGATGTCACAGACATTGTAGCACTGTGTCCATGGGGTCATACCAGCGGGAGGCTCTTTTGCTATTGTGGTCTTTAGTTAATGTGTTTTTTTATTTCTGCGTTCTTTTGCTGTGCGATAAAAACCTAACCCAGATAACATGTTATTGGTGTCCTGGTAAACCATCACATTTCTCACAGCATTAAAAAACTTCCACTGAAATTCATCTTCAGCCCAAATAAATAGTATTGCTTTTGTTGACTTCCTAATTGTTAGTTTGTATCTCCCATTATTGTTTTTTTTTTCAGTGAATAACAATGCCCTCTGATATGACAACATGACCAATCAAAAAGTAGTGATGAAGTCCCTGTCGTCGAGCAGCACAAGTATGACTCGGGTACGAGTCGCTTTATTTGTAATGGAAAAACATTTGTTTGCGGTACGGTGCAGTTCCTGACAGTGGAAAAGTGACATTCCTCTCTCTGCTGTTTTCATATACACGACCAGTCAAGAAATGTAGCATAATATTCATAATGTCTTGGCCAGTGCTGTTAGTCAATGCCCAATCTAGTCCTGAAGGGCTGACATCCAGCATGTTTTGATTAGGAGGAACTGTGAATCTGTGCTGGACACAAGCCCTCCTGTTTTGGAGTTCCCTGGTCTATGCAGTGTGGAGTTAAATGTACTTAGACAGGTTCAGAGAGTTCTGAGTTGTCATAATTTAATGAATGTTAACCACAAAGTGGGTAGTAAAAAAAATATCACAAATGCTGAAAGTAAGTCCTGACAGTCAGTTTCCTCTAATGTTTACTGTCAGACAGAACAGACTGTTGTTCCCCTTGAAGGAGGCAAAAGTTCCAACAGCGACTCCCAGCAGTCCTACAGTCAGACCCACTCTAAAGAACACAGACAGACACACACAGTGGGCAGCCTGACCTACACATCTGTACATTAGACACACACACAGTCAAGACTAGACACCATAAGGTTTTTCAATACTTCAAGTTTGACATCAACAACAACAACCTTTCAACTACATTTGAAATATAAGAAATCCTGGAAATTCATTTTATTATTAACTTCATTCTTCATGCTGAACAACTTCTCAGTCATTTTACAACATAGATGGTTGAAAAGAAAGTCTGTTGCTCCCTCATATTTTAATCGTTTGACAGCCCTAAAGATAATAAAAATGAGTTTTATCCCAAACTTTTGAACAGTGTACTGTTTGGTTCAGGTCATGTGGTTGTGCAGGTTTACTTGGGTTGTAATCCACAAAATTGCCTTTTAGATTTATGTGTTGTGCAGGGTCTCTTCAGTGTCTCAGTTCGGTTTAATCAGCCTCTGTTTTGAGACACTCACTTAACTAATCACAGAGATATCCCAAAACGGACAGGCACGAATGCTGCTTCCAAAACAGAACACACCCCTGCTCCTTTCCGTTGTAGAGACGTTTACACACAAGTGAATCATTTTTAGAACATCTTACATTATATACCTAAAAGTATCCTGACAGCTCTTCTAATGAGCGAATCTAACTGCTTTAGGGTGCACTTGCAAGTGACACAAATGTTCAAATGTGCCCAGAGTTTATGTAATCTCCTTAGAGATGCCTTGCCAGTAGAAAGCAAGGATAATACCCTTAATTTAAAAAGAAACACTAAGCGAGCAGGTGTTTACAGACTACTGTACATTTAGTGGACTGGGAATGGTAAAAAGAGTTCATATTTCAAGCAAATTTGTGAATTATGAAATTAGTATTCTATTTCCTTTTCATTTTAATGGTGTGTTTCAACATTATAAAACAACATCCTTCAAAAAACTGCAACCTTTAAGTAGTAGAATCACTATAAAAAGCATAAATGCTTCAAAAGTTTTACAATAGGCCTGGGCCAGTAACATGTTCCTCTTATTCAGGTAACTCAGCGGAAAACTGTTAAAGCAGGGGGCTTGTGATAGTGTAATCTTTTGTTTAATTAAATAATTGAACATAATTCAGTCCAGTTGTAGTATTATGTCATTTTTAATAAGAACGTTACTGTCTGGATGTCTTGCTACTTAGCTTAGCTTAACAAATTTTTCTTCTGCTGTGAATTTGGTAGAGAACTAAAACATTGCTGTTTTAATTGATTTTTGATTGACTGTAGTCTTAGAGTGCCATCAAGCCTACATGACCTATGTCTGACCAGCTGGACACAGTGTCAACAGCTGCACTATTTTAGGGACAGTGATTGTAGTATTAATATAGAATAATCTCACCCTACAGGTTTCAGTTCAGTTGTGTTCCTGCATGGGAATATTAGTGTCTTGCTGTGGTTTGCTGTAAATAAATAAATAAATAAATAAACAGCCTTTTATTAAACTGAGAGTAAATGAGTTTTTACCATCACTGGGGGCTGTTGCCATAGTTATGGGTCACCAGACACAGGCCTATTTTACAACATTGTTAGAATTCATTGTCTTATAACTTTTTGTCATTGTTCTTTGTTGAATTTGCATTTTCATAAATTTGCATAGATTTACTGCAACAATTGCTTAATACGTATGACTGCATTCAAAGAAAGTGCGTTGATGTTCTGACGGATAAGAGCAGCTGAATTCAACATGTCATATTACTCATTAGGTCCATATATTGATGCCTTCTTGCAATCATTTATCTTCCCCCGGCCGGCTCACACACGGGTTTATTTGCTTCGGAAGAAAGAACCTCTTGAACACTAATGAGCAGCTGTCACTAGCCAGGCCTGTGGCTCTCAGGTCCAGGTCCCCTGTATGTGTCTCTCTATCTCTGACATAAACACAGCACTTGAAAGTGGAGAGAGCGCTTGGTTTTGTATAACATATTGTTTGCCACTGGTATTCCACCAGTGCCACATGTATAGGAGTGTTCCAGTTTAGAGTCACAGTCTGCAAATTGGAAATGTTTGTTATTTTGAAAGTGATCATTCTGTCATACGTGAAAACACCACAGCACACAGTGTGAACAGCACAAAATTCTTCCTCTGCATTTAACCCAAGTGAAGCTGCGGGCAGTAGGTACACTGCGCCTGGGGAGGAGTGTGTGGATGCTATCACAAGCCCCTGGTTTAACAGTTTTCAGCTCACTTACCTGAATAAGAGGAACATGTTACAGGCCTGTTGTAAAACTGCTCTAACTTTTGTAGCATTTATGCTCTTTATAGTGATTCTAATATTTTAAGTTTGCAGTTTTTTGAAGGATCTTATTTTATAATGCTGAAACACACCATTAAAATGAAAAGGAAATAGTATTCTGATTTCATAATTCCCAAATTTTCTTGGGTAATATTATAGTATGTTGCCGGAAAGGCAAATTAAATTGCACTGAAATACTTAACAGGTTCTTGGTGTTAACTAGGTATGTGTGAGGTGCAAGCTCAAAAGTACTGTTGGAAAAAGATATGGGCTGCAGAAGAAAGCAGTAATTCTTAGAATGGCTACCAATTATTACATTATAAGCAGACAAGTAAAAATATAATTTCCACAGGATGCTGGTACCTGGAGCCCATCCAGGGGTCATTGAGTGCAAGGCAGGGCCCACCGCAGGTCGAACACACCATTCACTGTCACACACTCACCCATGGTCAATTTAGATTCCCCGTTTCAGCTATGACGCTAATCTACGTATTTATTATAATATAATTTATATTAGCGGTTCTCAATGTTGCTCAACATTACAAGCAGGCTTAAGAAAGACACACATGAAACCAGACATTCCTCGTTGTCGACTCTTTCTGAACAGTACCTAAAATTTAGAATGAAAAGCAAGCCATATGTATATTTATTTTGCGTATTTTTATAAGCAGTAAAATAAACAGTAAAACAAATGAGACCCTTGTGGAAAGTGCAAAACATTTTTCAAAGTTCACATGGGTTTGAAAGGGTTCAGATGTACTTTAGGAAACAGTAGGACTTTACTGGCATAATCTCAAAAATTATGCCAGTAAATTTTTGCTGGCATAATCTCAAAAATAACCAACAAAAAGTTAAATCTGGCCATTTGTTTGAGTCAGGCCCTTTGCAGACCTGTTTTTAATTCTGCTGTTTGGTTATTTCTGATTAAGTGATACGCAGGTGGTCAGCCTTCCAGTCTCTTGTAACAGTTGGAAAGATAATTGTTTTTCGCTCCCTAGAAGTCTGTGGTATGTATGTGCATCTTTTCTTTGCTTTCACTCCCAGTTTAGTGGCATTTCTGTCACGCTAAGACTGTTTTTTTCTTACTTATGCTAATGAACATTCAGCAAATCTGTTATGCCAGTAGAGGTATTGAAGGGTCTCATTACTCTTGGAATCTTAACGAAGCATACATTTTTCTCCCTAAAATAGGTGCTCTTATGTTTTTCCTTTTTGTGTTTGACTTTTAAAATGGAAAAAATCTTAAATTACAGCCTGAACTGTTGTTTTCACCTTATGTCTTCTCCAATTCAGTCCAGCATTCAGTGAATTAATAATATTACTTTTCCTGTTTCTTTCCTGTTTTGTTTCCCAACTTTTTTTAAAAAATGAACTTGAATATGTAAAAGACCTGCAAAACCTACAAAAACTATTCATTTTTGTGTTGTATTTTCTTATTAGTATTATTGCTAAGCAACATGTAATATTGGATATCGTTTGATATGATTGGTTCTTGGTAAAGTAACACATATCAACATCTATATTTTAAACCCATATTCAGTATTCACCTGCATTATGCTGGGTTTTACTACTCAGTATGCATTCATTGTCAGGCTTCAGTGAAGTTTTTACATTCTGCAGACATACAGTTATGGATAATGTATACTAGAAGCAGCTGGAAGTAGTACTCCTAAAAACTATTGGATCTTTGGATAAATTATAAAGTCTGCTTTTTCAATGGGATTCATGCTATAGATTAATTACCAGTTAATGAAATTAATAAAGCTTGTCTTATTAAAGCTTAGGGCCACCATGAGCCTTTTAATACGCTTTAGCATAGATTTTATAAGTCTCTGTGTCTGTACTGGAGGAAAGGACCACGATTTTTCCAAAAGATATTCCCTCACTACCCAAACCTTATCAGACACATTTCACAAGATTTACATCATTTTCATACTCATCAAACCATTCAGTGTCCCTTCGTGCCCTGTGGATGAGGGCGTTGACATGAAGAGACCGATCCCTCAGGATAAAGATAATTCATCACAGGATAAAGAAGATCTGTAGGGGTCTTGATTTGGAATAACTCTTTTCTCTGAGGAAGCCGTTCCTAATAACACACTCACTAGTCAAACTGTCGTTTTGACTGAAGCTCATTCCACCAATGCCACACCCAAAACTAAAGGTCAAGTGGGTTCACCCAGCATTTTAATACATGCCTCAGATCACAGTAAGATGTTGACTGCTTTATTGTCTGATGCAGTACATCTGCCTAAAAGCAACTGCTCTTGTTTCTCCACTTATTTGTTCAAATTTTCAGAGGACCAGTATTTAAATGCCATTTTGTCAATAGGATCAGATTCTTTAGTGTCATAGCACCCAACATATCTTTACACCAGTCTTTCATTTTTAAAACCTTCTTATGCATAGGTGTTTAGTTTTAAACTGCAAGAATGAAATGGTTTTATATGGTACATTTTCGAGGGCACATTTTTAAGGACGTATTTCAGAAGACTGAGATAATATTATAATTATGCTAACCAATCTAGATGGTGTAGATTATGTAGAACCAAAATCTCTGAAAAGATATTTGTCTGATGGCACATCATCCACTGAGGTGATAAAACCTCCTGTCAAAGCTCACTGCACCAGTGATTAACTTCGCATCATTCGCTTATCTGAAGGAGCAGCCTCCACTACCCAAACCTTATCAGACACAACAGTGATCAAAAGATTTTCCTTGGTTGTTTTCAAATGTGTAACTCTGATTGATGTTAAATTATGGAGCTTTTAACACTATCACATGGAACTGCAGAACAAATGTTTTCTCATTACGAAGAATGCAAACCATATGTGAGCTGAACCCGTGCTGTCACAGCCCTGCTTGATGGCAGGACCGAAAGCGAACCACATCCTGTACATGTTTGTGTTTTCTTGTTACAGCACATCCACTTCAGCACACTTCAAGAAAGGCTTTCTCATTAGTTGATTAGTTGGATCAAGTGTGTTGACTACAAAGCCCCCATGAATGTCGCTCTGGGTAAGAGCTTCTGCCAAATGCCATAAATGTAAAATGTACAGAACAGAGAGGCTGGCAGGGCCAGTGTTGGGAATCTGTGCATCTTTGTAGAGTTTCAAGAACCTCCATAAAATGTAAAGATTCTTGGAAGAACTCTTAAATTAGTAAATACTAGGGGTGTCACGCGATTGGAAAAAAAAAATCGAATTAGTTACAAGGTCTCTGATTAATTAATTTACATTAATCATGCACATTTTTGCTGTAAAAGTGTTTAAAAAATTTGGCATATGAGTAAGTCTGACTCGTTCTGGGAAGCGAGTCCCGTGCCGGTCCAGTGGGTTCCACCTGCACGTAGTGCAGATCCGCAGACCCATGGAGGAGCCAAAATGGTGGCTCCCACAGGGGCTGAGAGGGAGAAAGAGGTGACGAGGCAGAACCTTCCGTCCACCGCTGCCTCCGGGGAGGTCCAGCAGGGCCTCAACAAGGTAGAGGGACGATTGGACCGGCTCATGGAGCTGATTGCGGCCTGGCCAGAAAGCTCCGCTCCCGAGCCCCGAAGCTCGACCACAGAGCTGCAGGGCCAAGCTGCTGCAGAGCTGCTGAGCCATGCCGTTGCTCTCCTGGCTCAAGAAGCTCCAGCTCGAGAGAGGGTACGTGAAGCTTCTGTCCTGGCTCCAAGATGGCTCTGGCCTCCCACGCCGGTCCCATGGGACCTTCTACTTCCAGTCCCGTCACCAAGATGACTCTGGCCTCCCATGCTGCCCGGTTCCAGTTGTGGCTCCCGTTCCTGTATATAGCGTATAAAATTACACTATAAAAAAATAAATAGATACACATATTGTAGACAGTGTTGAGATTATTGCACATTGCCCTGAGATTTATGGAAAACTACAGCAGTTATTGGACATTGTCTGTGAGTGGTAATGGTATGAGTTTTTGTGTATTTAGTGTAGTGGTGGCTTGTGGGGAAAAAAACCCCATCTCTGAGCCTGTTGGTCGTAGTTCTGATGGACCTGTAGTGCCTGCCAGAGGGCAAAAGGTTGAACAGGCCGTGAGCAGGATGGGTACTGTCTCTGATGATTCCCTCTGCTGAGGCAGCTTGATGTGTAAATGTCTTTCAGTGCGGGGAGGGGCAGCCGATGATTTTCTGTGCAGTCTTGACTACCGTTTGCAGTCTCTTCCAGTCTGACACTGTGTAGTGGGAGAACCACACTGGGATGCAGTAAGTCAGTATGCTCTCGATGGTGGAGTGGTAGAAAAATGCTAGTGTGAAACGGTGTTTTGACGATTCATGCTACCCTATCGAAAAATGCCACCGACTGTGGAACTGCACATGCACAGAAGGGCACGGTAGCACATCTCGACAGGTAGCATGTTTTGACAGAACACTGGACCGGGTTAAAGTCATGTGGTGCTATTAATCTGCGTTATTTTTTTAACACGTTATTTTTTCTGTGATTAATTGATCGAAATTAATGCATTAATTCAACACTCCCGGTAAAAACATTTTAAATATGCAAAGGCACTTTATATGTTTAGAAGGTTCTTCTAATTCACACGTCATTTACAAACATGGTTCATTACGAACCTAAAGTGTTCTTTTATGGCACTGCTCAAAGTGTCCTTTATGGCATATTTTTTTAAAGAATGTATATCAAAATCTTATTTAAGCTTTTCTTGCTCCGGAAAAGTTACCATGAGATTTTGTTCTGACAGTGAAGATACAGTGAAAAACTGACCATCTTTTGCACTCTATGCAACTGATTCATGGGACCAAACAAGTTCTTTGAAAGCAAGAAAGATCTGGTTCTCATATTTGAGACCTTTGGTCAGTCCAGTTGTTTTCTAACTGAGTGTGAAATGAAGATATCTAAAAAAAAAAAGTTTTCACAGAAAGTGAGCAGGCTATTCACTCGCTTGTTAAGTTCACTCTAGTCAAAATTGAGTTGTTTTCTTCTCTGCTGGCGTTACTTGGAGCAGTGAAAGATCAGAAAGAGAGTAAAAGAAAGAAACTTTTGTAAGCACCATCTGAGCTCTGAAGCATTCTCGTATGTTCAATACAGACCAGTCAGACCCGACCTGACCCGAAGCACCACCACGGACTGCTAGAATAAGTTAAAATAGTCATGAGTTTCTCCTGTCTTGCCTCACCATACCGTGTCTACATTGAACAGATTGATTAATCATTTAATACTTAAAAAAACTTTGTTGGAGAACACTTGTATAAGAGATGCTGTTTATACTTATAAAACTACATGTATGATAAGATACAGAGCCAGTTTTAGAGAGCCTGTAAGCAACAATATCTGTCATAACATACAATTTCTGTATATATTGAAATATACATAAATGTACAGGTACTTAATGTATATGTATGTACTAAACTATATATGTATATGTATGTACGTATACTATATATTTCTATCTTTATGCTATACATATATAAGTATAAGGAGCCTATCCAAGGAGCCTGGTTCTGATGTTGGATCAGTTCTGGATCACTCCAGCTCATCTCAGATTCATAAATCATAAATCTAGAAAACACAGTTCCACTATGGTGCACTGCAGTGCTGGGGGCTTCATACCCCCTTTTATTTAAGATTGGTTTTTAGCAATGCTAGTTACGTATCTTGCATTTTGTCATTTATCAAAAGCTGTCAAATTTAGTCAAGTGTTACTGTGCATGGCAGTCACCATAACAGTGGTCAGCATGGAAATTACAGGTTCAGAATATGTCATGGTTCACAGTCATCAATAGGCTGGAATGTACAGTTCTACATACAGTTCATATCTTCTGTACCTGGAAATAGGGGAGATACAAGGCTGGATGACATGTCAAGTGCTTGAAGGTATTTTCATGATACACAGTGGGCCAGTTTCCCAGACAGAGATTAAGACTAGTCCTGGACTATATTTCTCTATAAACCTCTAATTCAGAACCCTGTGTAGTCCAGAACTAGGCGTACTCCCTATCAAGGAAACTGTTTCAATACATAGCACAATGTTTTTGTTTCTTTTTCAGACTTAATGCACCATTATAGCCTTGTAAGCAATTGTTGTTAAGATTGAGCTCAATGATTTACTATCTCTTACTGCACTTAAATTGTATTAAATAGGACTAATTAGGGCATCTTCTTAATGTAACATGCAGTTGTTTTTATTCTTTTAATATTAAAATCCACAATATGCTCAGAAATGTAGACTGTGACTTAGTTTATTTTAGTAACTATAAATTATTGTCCTACCACCCAATACCTATTTTGTTGTGTATGTCAATTCTTTATAATGTTATTAAACTTACCTTGAACCTCTAGGACGCAAAATTATTCCATGCACTTTTTCCTAGAGATAAAATATTTTTACCTTTGGAACTTAATTCATTGATTTGTTGTCTAAACGTCAAATATATGTATCAGCAGTTTAAACTGATTGTCCTGGCCTTGGGTCAAATACCTCATTCAGCTGATTCTTACATCATTGTTCATCTGTAGGTTTGGCCAAGTTTCAGTTTTTTCCAGTTTTTTCTAGAGCATAATGCTCTAGGTCGTTTTCTCTTGCTTTTACGTTTTTTGATTTCTGATGGTTGCATAAGCCGTGAACTCCTTAGCCATATTTTAAGGGACTGTACTATGCGCAGCAGAACTCTGATATGAAGGTTTTCAGGATCTTTATAGTGTTTTGTAGATGCAAAAAACAGTGCCTGTTTTCTGATTAAACTCTGTGAGTAAGATTAAGCTATGTTCCACCAGGTGCTTATCTGAAAGTTCTTGAATTGTACTGTAGGTCAGGTTGCTATTTCCCTTGAAAACTTGTTTTGTCTTTGAGAAAAATCACTCTAGCACTTTCGGACATCACAAAATTCTTGATTTCAAGACAGTCTCCATGACTTGGCTTTTGAAAAGTTCAGAGTTGATGAATAAATGATAGTAAGGTGTCCTCTTGTACTCTGTTGCACTCACACCTTTACTCACCTTATTTAAAACTGTCATTCAGTAGAGTCATGTGAAGTCTGGGTTAGATTGTCTCTGTTGCTGTTGCTCATTTAAACCCAACATAACTAGAGGATAAAATGTGGTTTCTGCTGAAACACTTTACAACCAAGTATTAAAATCCTCAAAAAATAGTAACTATAAAACCATGAGTGTGAAGTGTTGTCTATTGATCTCTGTACCTTTAGCATTGTTACAATTTATGAGCAGAGAGTATATATGAATTTGAGGAGAAACTCGGTCTTACTGTACCTTTGTTGAAGCATCTTTTCAGTGCCTGCCCTAGATATGCATCATTATCATGTGGAACTTGTGCATAATGTGGGCATCTGACGTTTTATCATTGACCCAAATATACAAGTAGGTTTGGAGGCTGATGTTGTGTGTTAATATTGAAGATGTTCTACAAGAGCCTGTGCTATGGGGGAGGGATGTTTTATGATCAGTTGGTATGTGGATGAACCCTCAGTAATACTGTTTACTCTTTATACTCTATATGAGTCCATGCCCATGACCAGCAAAAATGGTAAACAAGGCACTCCAGCATGCAGCTTTTGCCTCAAAAGTAAGTGATCATGTCCAGTGTTTTCTTCCGCAGTTTTCAGGGGAGCTAAAATGCTAATGTAGCTAAGTAATGGAAGCTTAACATCAGAAGAAGGTTCTTTCTATTCACACATCATGTACAAATGTGCTTCTTTAGGAAGTTGAAGTAGTTCTTTTGTTGCACTGCTCAAAGTACCATTTTGGCACATTTTAAAATAAATTAGATCAACCACAAGAAAGTTCTTTGAAGACCAAGCAAGAAATATGTGGTTTTCAGACTTTAGATATTTGGTCAGTCCAGTTCTTTCCAAACTGAGTCTCACTGAGTAGCTAAGTAGTGGAAGCTTAGTCACTAGTTTAGCGTCATCCAGACTGTATGCTTAAAAGACCCAGTAGAGCAGTTTATTATTTCTCCAAAAAAAAATTTTTATGATTGCGTATATTTTAGTCACCTAGTCAAATAATGACAGGACTGTTTAATTTAATTCCAATCTACAAAATAAATGAAAACACAATGCAAAATATACTGTTTATAGGTATGGATTTAGTAGTCTTCAGTCATTATGAGTCATCATTACCATACCAAAAAAGCCTTTCAGATATATGTGAATAAAAAAAATATTTTAGCTTGCACTTTTTCTGGTGCTTTTATTTAACACTGGTTTCTTTGCATGTCAGTCAGATGGCCTTGGCATATCAGAGATGACAGTTATTGAAACATACCTAGTGTTCATTACAAGGTTGTATTTCAGGTTAAGTTACAGCGGAAGTGTCATTTCATAAAGTATTTCCACACTGTTAAGTAGGTGTGTTTGATATAGACAAAAATTGATATCACGATATTTTTTGCCATTTTTCTGATAACGATAATTTGACGATATTTTAAAAATTCCAAAAACGTGTCTTATTTTGTACCTGCTTCCTGTACGGAATACAATATTTCTTGAACTTTACTGATGGTACATAAGGAACACCACACAACAATACATCAACAATAAGGTTTGAAGAATAACAGGTCTTGTTGAATTTATTAAAACTGGCATAAAAACAATAACCGTGTGAACACTGAAATCAGGCAGTGCAACTAAGTAATTTTTTTCTCACCACAACTGAATTTTGACATTCGACAGTTCTGCTTTTATGTAAATTATTTGGTATTAAAAAGCAACAATTAACAATATGCCGTCTGACGAACACAATTCACTCCCTTACATATGAAGACCAAAAGTCAGTCATTTTGATTCCATCTAATTATACACAAGGAAAAATCTATTTCAGAATTTGTAAATAAATTGTTCAGTTTCGGTCCAGTATTGCACAAAGATATAAAATAAACTTGGTTTTTAGATTTTTTAAAATCAAATTCTGGCCAATTTTGCACAGAGATACTGGAAAAATCTGCACCTGCACTTCATGTTTTTTGTCTGGCATTAGGATGTTTGCACACAGTGTCAGTGAAATGTGCGTCTCGGATGTTCTGCTCTACTGTAAATCCACTGTTGTGGTGAAATGCGACATGTTCTTCAGTTTCTCTGCCAGAGTTTGGTGA
>JBBJLS010106840.1:0-19407 GCA_037577275.1 Bryconaethiops microstoma
TCAGATTTCTGCTCAGTGCCTCCAGTCATTGTGTGGATTTATAAAATTCCATAAGCAGCACCGAATTTAATCTAATGGAGTAAAACCAGACAAACCAGGTATTTGATTGTAGCTAAAATGAATATTGGACTTCCATGAGGAAAGATGTCTGGAAATAGTAGGAGAACACTTTGCCACACATAAAACCACTCTTTACTGTAATAATGTTAATTGTATTTACTGTAATATTAAAGTTTTAACACTAACTTAACACTACTGTCCAGTAGTAAACAGGTTTTAAGTATACTTTTGCGCAGTACTGTATGTATATATATATATATATGTTTGTCTGTGTGTGTGTGTGTGTGTGTGTGTGTGTGTGTGTGTGTGTGTGTGTGTGTTTGTTTAATAAAACTTTTAAGAATAAGTTAAAAGTTAAGTTTTAAAATTCTATGAAGACCACTTTCATTGTTTTGGGGTATAACTGTAACACTGTTATCACAAACTCAGGCTATCTTTCGCTGTGAGCTGGTTGTGAGTCTTAGAAGTGAATCTGAAAAAATCTTTCAGAAGGGACAATTCACATATGTCACTGCTGTGAGAATATATGAAGATATCCAACAGCATATTCTGCTTTACCCTGCATTAGGATGTGCCCTGAGCTCGCTTAGCCAACAGAGAGACCCTCTGCACATCAATCCTCAAGGAGAGCCTGTGCAAACAGCCGGGAGCTCAATCTAAACTTCAACTTTGCACAACATTATTTTGTCTTTTGGTGCTTCTTAGAGGAAAAAAGACCTTCAAAAAACTCTCAGTTTCACTCCTTACTCCTTACCAGGCATCCAGTGGGCATGGGCAATGCTCCAGAAAATCAATGGCAATCTCAGCAAACCCAGACTAATATGAGCTATAGTGCCAATAGATTCAGCACATTTGTCTGTGTCACCCTGAATGAGCTTGGTGTAAATGATTTTTTTTCTTCTATAATATTTGTTACTTTTGCTCTTTACTTTTCTAGCCACTTCTCTTCCAAGCTGTCTTTGAACACAAACACCAAACTGCTCTTCTTTCCACTTTATTGTGCTTGTTTTGAAAACAGAGATTGGGGAACAAAGAGAGCAGGGATAGGAGGAACAATGAGAGAGATCCAGGTCCAAGCAGACTGTAAAACGATGGCAGTGGGCTGGTTTTTTCTCCTCACAGGTCTAATACTGATGTGTCCAGTGGTGCTCAGCTGTTTGATTTGTACTGATGTGTCCAGTGGTGCTCACCGCCAGTCCTGCATGTAAGAGCTGTAATGATAGTGTCTTTTGAACAAAAGGAACAGGGGCACGTCCGTCCTGCCCAGAATACTATGGATTTGTAAAAAGACGACTTTGACCAAAATAACATGCAATAGATAGTCAGCCATCCAGCTGGCTAGATAGCTTGACAGAGAGATGGACAGCTATATAGATATAAATCTAGATAGATAGAAAAATAAATAGATAGATAGAAAGCTAGATAACTAGCTACTTAGATATATAGACACACAGACAAATAGCTAGCGAGCTTGATAGAGAGCTTGATAGAGAGTTTGACAGAGAGCTTGACAGACAGCTTCCACTACAAAACACAATGTGCTTAAAATGTGCTTAACCCTACCTTAATTTACCCCTGAAAATACACCAAACCCCTAATTTGAATTAAGTGCCCGTTAATTTGTGAAACCGACCCCTTAATTTGACCTTAAAATTAGATTTAAGGCATGAGTGTGAAACTAACTCCTTAATTTTAAATTTAAGGCATTCATTCAGGAGGTTCTATTATTTAAGGGGCAAATTTGAAAAAGTAAGTGGAAAATTCAGCAGTTTTACCCCTTAATCAGCCTGGTTGCGGTTGGCGGCCACTAGAGGCCGTTTTGTTTTGTTGTGGATTTTGGGACTTTTGTTGTGAATGCTGAGCACACGGTCTTGTTTGTGTTAATTCTGTGTTTCACCTGACATTGTGCTCAGAGGAAATGAGTTTGGGTTTCTATTGGTTTCCTGAGTTTGGGGATTTCGTATTTAAGTTCGTTGTGGACCGACCTGGGTTGTCGGCCCACCATCACCCTGGCGTTTTGTGTTCCTTCATTCTCTTTTGGGTGTTATAGAAGGCCTGTATCCTGTTTCAGGTCCTCGAGCCTGTTTTTGTTTTGAGTTTGAATAAAGAGTTATTGGAAATGGAAGTCTGCCTATGCGCCTGCCCTCATTGGGGAGATAGGAGGAAGCGTGACACAGCCTTAATCTGTGCATTTTTCCCTTAGTTTTCCTTCATTTCCTGTATGGGAAATTAAGGTCATTTTAATCTCATTTCAATCTCTTGTAATTGAAACAGTCAGTGTTGATGATAACAGTCAGTTATGATGAAAAAATAATGATGCATTATTTTTATGGATGAATAAACTTGATGCAAATATCCACATGTTTTATCTAGGAATCAATCAGAGGAACTGGTCATTTAAAAGTTGTATTTGAATGAAATAGTAAGAGATTAAAATCACATAGACATGCACTATGCCAGTACTACGCAACTGGGTTACAGGCCAGAGTGATTGATGGTTGAAGTGTCAAACTAGGAAAATGACTCAGCATTGTTACAAAATTCATCAACACATTCACTTTGACAACACCATGAGCAGCACATCTGATTCAATTTAAGGACTGAGCTCCCTCCATCAGAGATAAGGATGGTTGAGCCAGTAAATTCACATTAAACAGCCAAATTGTGATGGCTAGTCAGAGCGTCTCCAAAACAGCAGATCTTGTGGGTTGTTCTGCAGTGGTTAGTACCTGCCAAAAGTGGTCAAAGGAAGGACACTGGTGAACTGGTGACAGGTTAATGGGCACCCAAGAATCACTGATGTACATGAGGACCGAAGGCTAGCCCTCCTAGTCCAATCTCACAGAAAGCTACGGTAGCAAAGTTAGATCATTTTAGATGATAGATCCTTTGATAGTAAGGTGGCAGAACATACAATGCATCACAGCTTGCTGCGTTTGAGACTGCATAGCTGCGGACCAGCCATACTAACCCTCATGTGATAGGAAAATTGTATGTTACTTTCACACGTTCCACCTACCTAAGCACTGTTGCAGATCAAATCCACCCCTTCATGTCAAGGGTATTCTGTAATGACAGTGGTCTATTTCAGCAGGATAATGCACCTCCCACACTGCAAAAATTGTTCAGGAATGGTCTAAGGAACCTGACAAGTTCAAGGTGTTGACCTGGCCTCAAATTCCCCTGATCTCAATTAGATGGAGCATCTGTGGAAAGTGCTGGACAAACTTGTCCATGGAGCTCCCAATTCACAACTTCCAGGACTGCTGCTAACATCTTGGTACCAGATACCGTTGCACACCTTCAGAGGTCTTGTGGAGTCATATTATGTCGTAAATTAAGTGTGCATATGATTAGATAATAGCAAGAGACAACAACAAAACCAGCTGCAGAAATCGACAGACTGTAAACAAAACAATTTCTGTTCTATACAGAAAATGTTTGACATTGTAATTATATTTACAGTTAAAAAATTAATAGATTGAGCTCCTTTTTATCCTCAGTGAGTCATCCACTCTGTTTTTCTGATTTCTCCCCAACACCCCTTTTGCCATTTGTTGGCTATTTACATTTAGCTCGTGTCACAGTGTAATTGAACACACCAGGGATTATTCCATCAAAACATTTTGCATTCTGCCAGACTTGTCACTTTATATATTTATTTGTTTACTTATTTATGTCAAGAACACGCCGACGAATGAGCGTACATACGTTTCTGAAGAGTTAATCATTTTCCCTGGCTCCAGAGTGCTTTATACTAAACGATTCACTACTAGGAAAAAAAAGAAAATCACTTTCCATTTCCTCACACATATACAGACAGCCTTGATACAGTCCAAATGGCAAAACTCATTTTTAACCCTTTGTTTTTTTTTACTTTCTAGTGAATAAATGATGGCTGAGGCCTTAAATAGAAGAGCATTGTTGATATTAAAGTTTGAAGGTTTGATTTCACCTTTAGTAATCTTCAGTAAGAGTGCACCAATGTTGTAAAATATGCAATGTTATGTTCTAGCTAAACTCTGAAAAGAAATGCAAAGAACTATATGACAAAATCCCATAAGCCGTTATTGAACACTGCTGCAATAAGAATGGAATGCCTATTTCTCATTGACATCGGTAAAATATGATTTAAGTTTATGTACTTGATGAATTGCTTGTTATATGAATACTGTAACACCTGGAACATTTCAAAGGATAAAAGCCATTCTAAAAACGATTTAAACCTTAGAACATGAGTGGCACAGATCCATGTCAGAAGCGCAAAAAATGGTAAATTGTCATTATATGGCCAAACCACTCTTTATATGGAAGTACTCCTAGTTTGTGTTGATGCTCGAGGTGTCAGATGTCATGCTAAGCTTTGTTTGGTATTCCTGTGTCATGTAGAAACAAAGTTATTGTTAATTAAAGAACACCACTGGGGTTTTAAAACGGTGCCACACACAAATGCCCATAAAGAACAAAAATGAAGAAATGTCTTTTATTTTACGTCTTTAGAAACAAATAAAAAAACCAAAACAAGATATTTTAACCCCAGAGAACTTGCAGGATAGTCTTCCACAACAAGTGGGTGGGGAAAACCCGCAGAGGGAGGGGGTCCGGAGAGTGGCCGAGTGGCGGCGCCCAAGAGAAAGAGCAGCAAATAACGAACTTGTAGGAGAACAAACACCAGTTTTAGACTGATTTACACTGTTTATATTCGCTGAAATGAGATTTTGCTGTAATGCTAATACGAGTTCTTAGGGTTAAATGTAGCTCCAAGATAAAAATTGATAGAGTGCATACAGTGGGCTGGTGTAATATAGTGGGTAACATAATTGCCTTCTAATTAGGAGAGTGGGGTTCGATTCTTAACTTGGGCAACACACCACACTGTATCAGTAAGAGTCTGTGGACAAGACTCAATACTACACTTGCCTAGATATGCGATGCACAGAAATTGTAAGTTGATGTGGGTAAAAGTGTGTGCCAAAGGCTATAAACGTAAATACAGCAAACTGTTTACCTTTCATACATTTTTGACAACGGACTACGCCAACTGAAAGGAGGGGGAGAAAGAGAAACAACTAAAGGTGTGAATTAGGAATGTATTTATAATTGACCATGCATATCTTTAAGCATATGTGTATTTTCCTTATACTAATGTTAGTACATACATTTACTCTTTGGTTAGGATATATTGTTTTAGAACAAATGTTTTATTAATGTTATGTCGATTTCAATATTATGCACAGCACAATAAAAGATATTTGATTCAATGTTTTGTAAGTATTTTAGCACCAGTAGAATTTATTAAATTGATAGTCTGTTTCTGGTTATTATTGACAATTTTGTAATCATGACCTTTGAAAAAGGAGGCATTTTGGATATCATTTTAATCAAAATTTCATTCTTATTGATGTACAACTTTGTGGGCCATCCTAGAATTCGTTCTGGAAACATCTGAAAGGTACAAATCTTAAAAGCTTTCTCCAAATTATTTAAACCCTGTGAAGGTGCCCTTACTTTTAATTGGGAAAAAAACTCAATCTTGCAGATTTCACAAAAGTTCTTCAAATATGAGCTTGAGATTCATTTAAAAGAATCCTCTTCTGAAAGGTTACTTGGGGAACTGAAAGTTCTCCTTCTATGGCTTTGCTCCAAGGAGGTCCCTTCTGGCACCTTTATTTTAAAAGTTTAAGGAACAAATTCTTTTTTGTTCTCTTATCTTGGTACCTTCTTCCTTAAGGTGTGAGATTTGAGCAAAACTGGATGATGAGTTCTACTAAAGCTGGATGGATGTGGATGTAAGTTTTGGATGTCTGGTGTTTTTGGTAGCCGTCTGAGTGCATTCTGAGGGAGAGTTCACGCCCAAGCTGTAACCAATGCAGATCAATAAAGCTCGCCTCAGAAAACGACAACGCAGGACAGCCTTTTTGAAACCCTATCCCAATCACAGCGTCTCACAAAAGCCGGGGCTTATTGACTTCTTCCTAAAGTCGAGGACTTTGGCTTTAAGGCACAAAGCATGAACTCAACACCCTCCGCAGTCCACTATCTCTCATCCTCCCAGAATGGCTTGTGAGTGTATAGATTACTTTGAAAAACTCACCCCTGTAGCTGGCAGCCTGTGTTCCAGGCACATCTGCTCTTCTGTGTTAGAGTGCTTGCTCTTTCAGATCAGCTCAGAACATGGAAACCAATGATGGAAGAAGGACTTTAGTGGACTTTTCTGGCTGTGCAGATTTTTCCTATACAGCCAGAGTAGTCAATAAGTGCCTGTGGGCACTTAGAGACCTGTTAGCATCAGAGCTGTGATGGAGGATGTGATGGAGGACCACTTGACTTCTTTTGGTCTGACCGAAGCAATGCATCTACCCGACACATGATTACCTTTTGTTTGGTAAAAGCTCTGCCCACCATGCTCTGGGCAATTCTCCTCTGGACACGGTTGTCCAAAATACATCATTTCATGTTTACAAACAGAACTAAAAGCACAACAGTGAACATTTTATTTAAGAAAGACACAATGTCCACTTACTGCAAAGTGAAGTATTGTAAAGATCAAACCAAGGACCAAAGTACACCTTCCAGTTTTGTTGGAAAAAAGACAAACAAATAAAAGTGTGAAATAAGAAAGTTTAATGACTGACCATGTATATCCTTATGCAACTTCTTAAACTTTTTGGTTTGGATATATGATTTCAGGGCATCTGTTCAATTAATGTCAATGTCAATTGAAATATTATACACAACACAATAAAAGGTATTTAATTCAGCTTTTTATAAGTATTTCAGCATCACTAGAATGTGTTAATTGATACATCAAAAAGTGTATGAGTAATTTTCTGTTTACTTTTTGTCAAGTTTTCTATCAAGATGAAATCACCAGTTTGGATATTAAGCTAATCAAAATTTTTAATTGCTGAGTCATTCCAGAATCACATCCAACTTCAGAATCACTTTTGGGTGTATCTGAGAGGCACAAATTTTAACAGCTTGATAGAGTTCCACAAATTATTCGAACCCTGTGAAGAAAAAAAAAAAATCAGTATTAAATAATACTTCATATGAAGGTCTTTCAGATTTCACATATGAGCATGAAGCACAAAAATCACTTTACAGACTTACAGTATTAACCAAGCATGGGCACTCAGTAGAACTGACAATACACCATGTTATAAACACTACTTACAAGCCATTACGGAAACAAGTCATAATGCATAATAAATGGCTATAATGTGTAATATATGTTTATGTAAAGCCATGTTTATAATGCCTCATGAATGCATTCTACCATGTTATGAATGTGTTCATAGTTTCAAGTAGGGCATTAGTTAATTTTTTTTTGTACCAAATGTCAGAATGAAAATCAGTAAATGCGATTTTTAGGCACTGGGGAAGGGGGAGGCGGGGGAAAGGTTCTCAGAGGGTGCCATATAAGCAAACCAACACTGAGTCTAGTGAAATCTACTAATCTACTTCGAGGGTAGCAGTAGGCTCAGCAAGGTCAATGCCTAAAACACAGCATTGTGACCCAAATTTATAAAAACAAAGACGTTTTGTAAGTGTTTATCTTCTAGAATTAAGGGATACCAGGTAGATGGAGGATTGGACAAGTATCAGTGACTAGGGCTTGAAATATTTTTCTGATCACATCAGGTTCGGACCTCATGTCTTAATTAAGTATATATCAGGCTTAGGTCAGTTAACATTTCACATTGGGGTTCTTAGAGCCTGCCTCCCACTTATAAGTGAATTTACCTTAGATTTACCCTGCTCTAGCTACACATTAGTGCCAGGTTTCCCCAAGTGTGGTCCATGTCCTGGAGGTGCACAGACCGCCTCTAGGTGTTCATAATAAAAACTGATGGCAATAATTATTTTTTTTTTACTGTTTTACTTTGAGTGTTAAAAAAAACAATGTCTTGTGCACTGCAATCCAAAGGTGACCTTAAACAAAGGTCATTTTTGGGGTTTTTTTTGGTCAATGTTATGACTTTTTTTTGCTTTCCCTTCAAAGGCTGAATGATGTTGAGACCTGAGGCTTAAACTTTCGACATCACAGCATCGCCTGGTGCAGCCCTCGCATTAACATGGGAGAGCAATGCCATTTATCTACTGATATTATTGTAGCTACTGGCTAGTAGACCTAAATGTTATTCGCTTGTAGCCTGCTCAGATATTCTGTCTCTCTCTCTGTCTGTCTCTCTCTGTCTGTCTCTCTCTCTGTCTGTCTCTCTCTCTGTCTGTCTGTCTCTCTCTCTGCCAGGGACTTCACCCTCAGGACTACTGACTGATCTGCTTTGATGGACTTTCCAATCCTTCACTTTTAAATCTTCTATTTTTCCTCTTTTTCTTTGTCCTCTCTGCCCTCACACATTTTCTTTGTTCCGGTGCTCGTGCCATGCAGGACTGGCAGTTTAGAGTTTGCTGAAACATTGTTGCAGAGCTAAATGCATTTTTTTTGCATTCTCTCTTGATCAAATTTGTTCACCTTGTTAATAACGATACATTATTTATGTATTATTAAACTCAATAAAAATATTAAATGTGGTCACAAATCTGGCATTAAGTAGGACCCAGTCCTCTCCTTGGCCTCAAAACTGTTTTCACCTTTTAAAAAAAAAAAAAACCTTGTTAATAGGTTTTATATGATTGGCTCAGGTGTTTTGTCACTATCTCTTGTAATTGAAACAGCATTGATGATAACAGTCAGTTATGATGAAAAATAATGATGCATTATTTTTATGGATGAATAAACTTGATGCAAATATCCACATGTATTTCCCACTTTTCGCACTTACTCTTTAAATGCATTGGCTACTGCAGAACTTTGGATAAATGGGCGGAGACCACATAAAAAAACACAGGAACACCAAACAAAGCTCAGCATGATGTCTGACACCTCAAGCCTCAACACAAACCGAGGAAACTACCATATAAGGAGTTTTACTGTATGACAATTATTTACCAATTGTTGCACTGCCGGCATGGGTCCATACTGCTTGTCAAGCATTAAAGCCCAAACTTACAACCACGGTTGAGACCATTTCCCAATTCTAACAAGACCGCCCATGTCTGCTGTGATAGATGGTGATATCCATTAAGATCACAATGAAAAGATATATGAGGGCAATCAGATTTTCAGTTTTCCAGTTTTCCAGTATCAATTCCAGTTCAAATGGTCCATTACCTTTCGCCCAAAGCAGCGAAATACATCCCCCTGGCATGATGGCTGAATGAACAGATTTCTCTCCCACTTCAGTACACTGAAATGAACTAAGCCATGTGTACATCTATCATTATATGATGTTAAATTTATGAGGCTGTTCACTAAACGATGGCCACTAATACAAGCAGGAGCATCTCAGTTACGAAAATAACTCAATTACCTCATCTACTAGGACATAATGTTACACCTCCACTAATTGTGTCATCTGTCTTTTTTGTATTTTCTTCTTTCTTTTCTTGAAAGTAGGTTTTTAAACGGTGTGGTCTGTGTCTCATTGTCATTGCTGCAAAGAGAATTCAAGCTGAATAATTAAATTATATAATTAAACCAAATTTGCATGTTTACAATAGTAAAGTGGACGGAACATGAGAAGAAAGTAGAAGTAGCATAGCTGCTATACAATAAATCAATATATAAAAGTGATACAATAAAACGATAATATAAAAAGATTGTAAACATAAAAATGTGCGCACACACACATATACACACACACACACACACACACACACACACACACACACACACACACACACACACACACACACACACTCAAGAATGACCTAAATTCCCATCCTAACAAGGACATGCGAGTGGAATTGGAACCGAACAACTACAGGAAACTGGAATTGAATTGCAATTTCAGAAAGGTGAATTAAATTCTGTCTAATTCCATTTTTCACTGAGTTGGAGCCTTAGATTACATGTAGTGACAAACATATGAACAAAACATTTGGTACCAAATGAAAATGTGTGAATGCAAATGAATAAAAGTAATAATTTGCAAATTAATGAATGATGAGTGAGCAGAATATCACTGACACTGGTATTCACTTTTAATTGCACCAGATAATCATTATCACTAAGATCACTAAGATCTCTGAGGCCTAAATATCTTACCAGCAACACTGAAAACATTCAACAGGAACAGATGAGGCAGGAATAGCTGGTAAAAGAACTCACCTGAAGCTGCTGCATAAAGTTGAAGTTGCTTTGCTGGATCCATGATCAGGTTTACCACAATTTCTTCAGACTGCACTGCTGTTTCCTGAAGTATCCTTCCAAAAAGTATCCTTCTTCAGAGGTCTTCCTAAAAATGTCAGTTTAACAGGGATTCCAGTTCTCAGAGTTCATCTGCAAATCAGATTCTCCAAACAGGATTAAACACATAAACAATCCAAATTCAATCGAAAGATCTTTCCTGCCTTACACCTACAACTTGGGCCCTTGTTGGCCTTCAACATATTATGTTATGAACCTTCACCTTGCATAGAATTCTGGGAAATATTGTTTTAGTCACATTTTGGAATATGTTGTTATGGACAGTGAAGAGCAGAGTGAGAAAATGCAAATAAGACATTTTATTATTAATTAGGAAAAAAATAATTTGAGACATTAACAAACAATATGTTTATTTCATATGTTTGTTTCTTGTGTGATTAATATACACAATTTAGCAAATCAAGTCAAATTATCTTAGAAAGCAGAATTTTATGGAATTCAATTCTGTTTCCTGACATTCCAGTTCATTTCCAGTTCCACCTCAGTTGCATGCAATTCTAATTTCAATTGCAATATGAAGTGGATTTTACCAGGCATTCCAAACTCCAACCCTAATAAATAAAAGGTTTAGTCTTAGAAAATCACAATAAATGACAAACCATATCATCTGAAACACAGCATATTCAAAATCTTCTATGTGGAATAGCAGAATTTTGTGTCACTCTGTTTCTGCATTTCACTGTACTGTACTGTGCTCTCAGCTGAACCCAGGTATCACAGCACTGTGTTTCTGCAGATTTGTAAAAGCACCCTTTCCAGGAAGAACCAACAAAAAAATCTCCATAGTAATAAAGTGAAAGGGATTTAATGAGAAAGGTTTTCTTTGATGTGACGAGGCCGTCAGCAGGACACCGAAGGGACACATGGCAGGGTCACATTTGTAATCAGTGCACAGTCATTAAACAAAGCAACGAGAACAGCTTTCACCTGCTCTCTCTCATCTTCCAGGTAGCAGTGGTCTATAATGACCTCATTAGGAGTGGAGTTTCGGCAGGGGGACGGCGTGCGAGAGCATGTCGCACCGTTCCCCCAGCTCGTTTTGGAGACGCTGTAGCAGCCTCCCTCGGGGGCAGCAGCCTAATTGGATGCACGGTGTCATGACATGGAATTTTATCTACATAGAGAGAAGAGAGGAGGAGTGAGAGTGAGGGAGAGGCAGACTGAGGCCTGGAGAGAAAACATTTTATGACTTATGCATCATTGTCCTTACGTCAGTGTAAACAAAGTCATGTGAGAACACTAGTTTTGAATATGCCTCCTGTGTACTCTCCCCTAAAGCAAACTCCCCATGTGTTCCTCAGACTTGAATTGGATTGAATTTCAAGAACCGAAGTGAAAAGAATGTCAAGTAATTGAACTGAATGGAACTGAATTAAACTGGGTAGAGTTGAATTGCATTGAATTTGAACTGAACTGAATTTAATTGAATCAGTTTTGTTCATCCTCATGGAACAATTCATGTTAACATTTGTAAGACAATAACACACAAATATTGTATATAACAAAAAAAAGAAAAAGAAATAAGTGAATTGAACTGAACTGAAATAAACTGAAATGAACTGAATCCATTTTGTTCAAGGGATCTTCATGGGACAAGTCATGTAAACATTTGTAAGGCAATAACAGACAAATATTTTATATAAAAAATAAACAGAATTGAAGTGGAGAAATAAAAAAAAAAAAAAACAACTTAATTTGTTCATAAAGTAAGTAAGTAAAATAAAGTGACCATTCTGTCTTTCATGAACACACCACAGCACACAGTGTGAACAACACAAAATTCTTCCTCTGTCTTTAACCCATTCACCAAGCGAAGCAGTGGGCAGCCAGGAACACACCCGGGGAGCAGTGTGTGTGGAGGGTACCTTGCTTAAGGGAACCTTGTGGTGCCACTAGCAGTCTTAGGATTCAAACCCACGACTTTCTGATTGCAGGGTGAATGTCCTAACCACTAGGCCAATAACTAACTAGCAACATAGAAAAAACATCTAAATGTTTGTCATTTTAAACTACTATAGTTCATTAAAAGAATAGCGTGCTTTATAAAATAAACATAAGTGATTTTTTTTCATAATCTAAGCAATAAAGACATTTTCTAATAATTAAATGAACACCACCATAGAAAAGCCTTCTCCTATAAATTTTCACTGAACCTACAGTATTTTATAAAAAAAATACTGCATTTTGTCAAAAAAAACAGAGAAATAAAGTCTATAGCACTAAATATGTTTATAAAATAGCACTAAATATGTTTATAAGTGTGGCGTCACAGTGGCGCAGGGGTTAGCACTGCTGCCGCACATCAAGAAGGTCCTGGGTTCGACTCCCGGGTTGGGCTGCCTCTTTCCTGATGTGACATGGTGTCTAAAACAGCCAGTGTCCAGGTACTGTGGAATTACACCCGTAAATATTTAGATACCATAACGAATGACACATAATTAAAAGTCTACCTAACCACGTATCAGTCATTACTACTTTACTTTCAAGACTGTATTATAGTGGGCATTCGAAATTAAGCCCCATTTTCAACAATAAACACACAGATTGTCCAGCAGTATTGCACTGAATAGACTGAATAGCCAAATGAATGACAATGCTTGAGAAAAAATAGGACACTATTATTACAGATCGTAGTTTCTTGGCATCCTTTGGATGTTCCAAACACAAGTGTATATGCATACAAACATACTTTACCATGGATACTGGATGGGTGGACCCTGCTGCTTTGAGACTTTCCATTGGATGAATGGGCAGTAGGCCGAATTTAATTCATCCACATACTTTCAAGTGGTATGAAAAAGCGATACATGAAAGAATTACACAGAATGCCATTCTGCCTTGAGTTTTACTCTTTGGTGCATTTTGGCTCTGTGTTACACAAGGACTTGGAATGAATGGACGCAAAATATTGATTCTGTTCTGATCCATTAAGGAAGTAAGAATGAATAAAAGAAAGAAAGAAACAAGAAAATAAAAAAAAGATTCGAGCAGCATGGTTTGCCATCTACTTGTTGTCTTTGATCCAACTGGGTCCAAATAAGTTCTTTATACCACAGTTGGAATATAATACTGGACCACTTTGGGATAAACTGCAATAGAAACTGCTCTCTTATTGCAAGCTTTTATCATCATCCAGAGTGAAAGACGGTACCATGAAATGCACAGGGAGATGATTCCTGCCTGACAGAACAGCAGTGACTCCACAGTCACATCCAAAGACTCCACAGTCACATAAAGGCGATGGGACTAATAGGGATAGAACAATAAAACTCTGCAATTACTGATGATGCATTCAAAGCACATCTGCAAACAAAACCACAATCCAAACTCAAACTTAGATCAGAGGTTAATGCACTGCAGTCTTATTTCCCTGGTGGTAATATCCACATGCTGTAATGAGTGGAGGGAGTGGGGCACATGGTGCGGTTTGCCAGTGCAGCAAATTAATTTTAAATTTCCCTCGCACAAGTGAGACCAAGGCAACGAAATAAAGCTCTAAACAGATCCTCAGCCTGTTGTTCCAGTGTGATAGAGAAGTTAATGTGTTAAGCTCCTATAGGCAGGTGTCTTTGCAGCAAGTTACTTTAATCCCAGTCAACAGTGTTTTTTAATATAGCATTGTAATACTGATTTTACTTATTAATCATCTAAATCACAGCTTCCAGTCAGTCAAAGCCTCAAGCCAGGCTATTTTTGCCATCATGTATATAAGGGTTTGGCCTCAAATCTGGATCAGGACAGACATGACCTAGTGGATAGAGTGTTGCCTTGCAATCAGAATGTTGTGGGTTCAGTCCTGCTAGTGTCATCCCTGAGGTTCCCTTGAGCAAAGTATTGTCCCCACACACTGCTCCCCCAGCGCCTGACATTGGTGGAAGCTCAGTGTTTCACTTGGTGAATGGGTTAAATGCAGAGAAAGAATTTCACGCTGTGGTGTGTTCATGCTCAACTACAAGAAGCCATTTTAATTTAAAGGTTTCTTCATATTTCCAGTCTAAGATACAGTGGCACAAAAAATCTTTGCTGACCTCTATTTTTGATTGTTGATTGCTGCCAACCGTGTTGACTCTAAACGTTACTTTTCAAAAATGAGAAGCCAAATGAAATGTTAATAACTAGCATACAATGCTGCAATCAGACAAAATTTCAGAAGAAATTAGAAAGAAAGATATTGAAATATTTCAGAATGGATGCAATCTCAGTCACTGAGAGTCCACTGAATCACAATCATTATACCCAAATGGAGAAAACTTGACACAGTGGGGAGTTTTCCAAGAAGTGATTGGCCTATAATATTTCCTTCAAGACTGCAGCAATGACTTACCCCAGAAGTCACAAATAAAACATCTAAGGAACTGTAGGCCTTGTTCTCCGCAGCTAATTTCAACGCTTATTATTCCACCATTACATATGAAACCAGGCAAAAATGGGATCCAGTTACAAGGCAAAACCCAATGCTAAACTAGAGGTTTATAAAGGCTTGTCTTGTACTTACCAGAAAACACCTTTATGGCATCAAATGTGAACTGATTAGTCAATAGTAGAACATTTTGGAAGACAGACTTCTGATCTTTACATCAATTCTATGGGAGAATGTCTGGTCATCAGCCACATAATCAAGTGGTTCATTCTTCACATTCAGTTGGACATTTACCTTTATTAACACATACTATGAAATTAAGGAACTCTTGTTAAGTTTACCTTTTCACCTGGGTGATGTGTATTTTTCTTCAATGTAGAAGATATTAAATGTAATTGTATCTTTTCGTTCTCCTTGTCCTAAATTTATCATGATGACCTGAAAACAATGACAAAATACAAAAATAGAGAGAATCTTTTTACTGGAATTAACAACATTTCTGAGTACCATTTTACCCATCTTTTACAAGGGGACCAATAACTATGAAGCTGATTTTATTATGTTTCAGCCTTAACATTCTCCAATCCACAGCTCCACAAGGCACAGTTTATTAACACCTTTTTCTCTAATTCACCAAATAAACCTGGTAACTTACCAAAGGAAAGAAATGTTCTAAATAAGATCTCCTCTAAATTACAATTACGTCTTTAAGACATTTATAATTTCTGTTTGAAATTAGAGAGAGACTGTCAATTTTCCCTTGTTCCTCAGAAACTTGGGTATTCTTATGCTGATCAAACACTTGATCAAATCAAAGAGTTTCACAGATGGCTTACCTCTTTCTTGTTTGATTTACCTCACCCGAGCCTCAGCTGAATAACATTTACATAAATTGCAAGTAAGATTTCATTATTTTCTTCTATGTCTCAGAAATCTGATTTGTGGAAATGTGCAGAAGGAGAACTAATGATTTACAAATTTGTCTCCAGAATGTCTTACAAAGAATGTTTTTTTACAAGATGCTTTTTTCTTATTTTCTTCAAAAGGGAGGTTTAGGAAAAAGAATAAAGGATGTCTGATCTTTCATTAAAGCTGTCATGTTTGCTAAAAATGTCTCTGACAGTAGTACATAAGACTGATTGTTGCAAGAGGAGGGTCTGACAGGGTGTCAATTTCTTCTCATGCCTTTGCTGAGGGCCTCCCCCTCTTTCATGTGTGATTTAAATTGGTCAAACTCAATATACTCCTTTTCCAACAACAGCTTGACAAAGACAAGTAACCAGAAGAACATCCGGGATGAAAAGCAAATTCAAAAGAAAGAATTAGATGGAGTATGAGATAAAACACACTTGTTTTGTCTCATGCTCCATCTAACATTGGAGTGATGTTTCAAAGCTGGAGGGAGCTCCAGGACCTGAAAGGATTCAAAACTGATGCTGAATCAGCCATATTTCTCCTTGACCAATGTTTCATTCACAGACACCAAATTCTGTATAAATGCATGCATGGCAGCCTCCTTTGTAGGGATGGGCTTTGGAAGTGGGGCTTGGAGTGCAGTGGAGAGGAGCAACTTGGAAGTCCACTCTCTTCTCATTTCCACTGACTGCAGTTTTGATACAATATGAAGATATGCTTTATTTCTCCTGATTCAAAGAAGTGAGGAGGGAATTTTCTCAGACTTCAGTCCTCTAGGGCTATAGCTGGTGACCCTTGGAAGAACCATATTTGGTTCAATGAAATAATTCAATGGTTCTCCAAAGAGTAATTAGTGTGATTGCTGTTCTTCTTAAGTTTTATAATTATTATTTCTATTCCACCCATGTTCTGGCATCACTTCTTGTTAGAGTCTGTATTGAACTCTGGCAAAATTCCACCATGCATTACTACCCAGTGTAGTGCTCGTGTATTTTGATTTTTGATTGGTTGGTCAGGGGTTGAGAATTGATCAATTAAAAAATACACTTTTGTGGTCAAGTCTTGTCTGTAACATCTGGGGAGAGAGAGCAGACTGTCGGGTCGCCATTAAAATGTCTATCGGAGAGAGAGTCTGTGACATCATGCTATGGTGGAAAGACAGGGACAAAACGCGGATAAACACAAACACGGAGAAACTAATGAGGAACAGAACACACAGCAGACTCATAAACAGACTTCAAGACACTAAAGCTCAGGCCTGTTATCAAAAAAGGCGTGTCATTGTTGTGGTTTAATTAAAATGAATCAGCCTGTGAGTGCAGCTACGTGCTCAGCTTTCCTTAACCATAAATGGTTTGGTTAGAGCCAGCAAAGAACCATCTCCCAATGGTTCAGTGGTAGAGTGCCTGGCACTAAATCATAAGATTGCAGCTTCAAATATACATTGTGAGAAAACAATTTAAAGAAAAACATTTTTTGGCCATAAAACCAATGTTTGTGTGTCTCCAAACACCTGTTTTATAGCAACCTTGCACATTTTCTAGTAATCCTCAGTGATATTACGTATTACAGAGGTAGATTCAGAATTTTAAAGAACCTTATGTGCACTCCAAGAACCACTGAGGAAATTTGTAAGAGCATTCACAGAATATTTGTACTGCGAAGATGTAACAAGCTCTTTAAACAAGAACATCTATTCTTCTTTCCATCACTCCTGGCATTTATTGGTTTTGCACCTTGCCATATGCAGAAGGCATATGAATACTGAGCTCCACCAATATCAATATTTACCCAAACCGAGGAGTGAGGCAATCAAATGCCAGAGGAGAGAGAAGGAAACATTACATTGAATGTTAAACAGGAACGACTGATAACGGCAAGGGACGGAGGATGTTTATTAGACGGTGGCTCTGCAGACCATTGCCACATCTCCTTGCCTTGTAACAGTCTATGGCATGACTAAGACATCACAAAAACTGCCCTTGTCTTATTACAACATGATTAAGCTTGGCAGCGCAAACAATAACATTTATATCACAGTGTGTGGATTATAACTCATATGCTTTTAAGAGCAGTAGTAAACATCCTAATTATGCCCCCTGCTTTTATCAAACCTGTCCATGTCTGTATGTGTCATTGAAATTTAAAGTGAGGCACTGGTGAAATGAAATCATCTGCAAGGAAAATGACTTTTGCTGCAGAAAACCATGACAAATTTATTGTTCCTTGCACCCCTTTCTCCAGAGCCTGATCAGCAGGCTTTGTCAAAGCCTTCACAGTGGGAAAACTTGAAGAACAGGTTGCTTAGTTACCCTGAAGAAACAGTGAAATTTCCAGCTGGGTTTTGCCTCTGAAGCTGCAAATAAATCACGACTTAAAACAGATGAACCAGGTCAGAGTTCTAATTTGTTAAAATTTGAAGAGCTTAATTGGTCCACAGCCCCATCGTATGATTGTTGGCCATAATCGCAATGCTCTGTACACACAGCCAGGGAAATTGACCACTGTCTGGCTAATCAGCTGCAACACGGCGTTCTGATTGTGTGCCATGATTCTTGCTGCTAGAAGGGACATGACTTTGGAGAGTCACTTAACTTCCAACCTGCATTAATGCTGCGCATAAAAATTTAGGCCCCCAAAAGAGAAAGAAAGAGAAAACAACAGCAGAAACGAAACTGAGGAGATAAATGGACCCCATCTAGAATTATATTTGTACACATTTAAAGGGTGAACAAACTGAGTTAATTCTAAACACACACACACACACACACACACACACACACACACACACTCACACAAGAAACAAATTAATCAAAAGGAAATGAATTATATTGACCACACAACAAATGGTGGTAAAATATTTTAAAGCCAATGAATAATCATCAAGTGGGTGGCAAAGCAGGTGTTGCCTCTGTGCTGGACTGTTTCTGGGGATATCTTCTTGTCTGAAGAAATGGGGGAGAAAGAGGAGATAGAACGGTAAATCAGTTCAGCGTACAGAGCTCTCCTCCTCCCCGCTGCTTTTCATTTTCCACCATCTTTTGGCTCTTATGGACACTGCATCGATCAGCCCGAGCGCGGTCAGATCTCACATGGACACTTGTGCGATCTCTTCGATTACGATTTGATTCGAGAGCAAAGGCTGGGTGAGGAACACTGGGCACTCGGTTACACTGCTGGGGCACTCCAGGGATCCCTGAGCCTTCTTTGATTAGGAGCAGAAATTGGACTGATTGCTCTCAAGTCTTCTCCAGGCTCTCAGAAATTGCAGACAGTTTCGCATTTATTCCACATCCATCAGCCATGGATATGCTGTGGCTCACAAGATGTTAAAGGGCTTATATCAAGAAAAACTGAATTTTCCTCATGTCATGAAGACCAACACATTTAAACATATCTACCTATTCAGGCCACAGCAGTTTAGCCTCATCAGTTCACACTGTGTTTTAGCCTGGGCTGTTTTTTTCGATTAGGTAGGCCAGCCAGTCAGAACAGAGCTCAATTACATGCATGAGACGTAAGGCATGGTAACAAAAACAGTCCGGTTTAGTCTAACAGATGAAGAAAGGTTGGAAATTTGTAAACATGTCATAAAATGTTTTTATTTGAATTTAAACTTTAATGTAAAATGTTAAAATGTACTTATGTTTTGGTACATAAAACCACCAAGACATAACAAATGGAAGCAAAGAGGAATGAGATACAATGAATACAAAAAAGACAAAGAATACAAAGAAAATGTAGGGTATATATTAGGTCCAATATAGAGAGGTATGTATGTATGAATGATTATGTT